>OY282593.1:26489997-26681118 GCA_958298965.1 Chrysolina haemoptera
AGAAAAAGCTCAGGGTTCTTCCGGGAAATCGTTCAATAATGATAATAATAGAGGTACCACATGCATACTAGTCGAGGTATTGCCTCTCATCAATAGATCAATACAGGCAGTTTTTAGGCCATTTGTTTCTTATGATGTTCTTCAAACATACAGCGAATTTACGTTTTCTAAACAATGAGCCGTCCCTGTCCGCAAAGGTTTTATGGCTTCGGATATTACTTATTTCACATCCCTTTCTCTTTTGGGGGCAACGCAGAGGGTGGCTTTTTCTAATTCGTTACATTAGAGCATATGGAACTAAACCCAACAACTTTAGATTAATATGTTATATTTTCCTAATTAATAGGCATTTATTTGACCACGAACATGAGTGGTTGGTTTCACCTGGTCGAATAATGGCCAAGCTGATTGTTGCCATACACAATAATATAGAAGTGCGAAATATAAGAATATTTCAAAAAAGTATGAGCAATATACTGGTTGCAAATGTTGTAGTCTCGAAGAGTTGGTTGATTCTAGTTTTTCAATTGAAATTTTTGCAGATTTCAAAATTGTTATACCATTACTGAAAAAAGGTGGCTCACTAATATTACTAATAAAAACACTTGGATAAAAATCAAATCAATTGAGGGAATTTATAAAATGGTTAATTCTTATTCTGGAAGTGGCCATGATTAATTTTTTAATTTTTGGTCTGAATACTTTTCTGTTTCTGCACATTTTGATATCTTCTGGTAGAATGTTGTATAACCTTGGAATCAAGTATGTGTATGTCCTTTGGCCAATTATTTTTTGGCTTTAGGATTTTGACATTTATTATTTTTGTTTCTAGTAAAATATATATGATCAATATTTTTGTTGTTTTCCATTAATAATATTAATTTATACCACAGCGTTTGACAGTTCATGCATATATTTTTTTAATGTTTTTAATATGTGTATACCTACATACATTTTATTCATATATTTCTATATGTGTTCTTGTGTGTGTTTTTTTGTGATAATGCGTAATATTGGACGATTCCTATACATTTATATATGTCTACTGAAAAATAAAGATTATTAGTATTATATCACTGGTATTGCTTTCATTATATTATCAGACAGGATTTCAACTCTTTTTGTTCATTGACATGTTTTCTATAATTTATTTCATATAGTTTCTTCCTTCAACTCGTCACTTTATTTTTATTATTATGACATAATTTCTTATACTCGCAATTTAGTTCCCTTCACAACTAACTAGTGAAGTGAATTTATGTATGTTATAATAATATAGTGAGGTGTGTTATTATTCGAAATTAAAGGAATTTGGCCACAGCTCAGAGGGATGTCAAGATAAAAATAAAAACGTGTTTTACCTGAACCACCCCAAAATCGATCAGGACATAATATTTACAGAACCTACAAGTAGTGATAACACAAATTAAACTCAACCGAATTTTTGAAACCCTATTAAACATCCTCTCACCATAACAAATGCCAATTAATTATCTGAAGCATGCCCAAATTTTGGAAATTCAGCGATTGTTATCACCGAGGGCATTGAAACGAGTTCTTTCGGAATTAGGACCACACGTATCGCGGACGTCATTAATTATACAAGGGATAAAAGAACCCCGTTCATGGCAAACTGCATTTCGTGGCTATACGTTATTAAAAGATTGATTATCAAATGCATTTTTTTGCTATAATTATATGTGCACTAGTAGCATCTGTACTTAAGGTGTTATTGCAAATAACCACGCAGCACAAGATAAAATGCACATGTGTATTAACACGATCAGGTACAACTGTTGGCGTTTAAAAATCTGTAATAATAATGATGATAGGTTTAGGAGGTTTTGAAGCTGATGAAAGTTGAAACGTCCATAACAACCTCTACTCAAACTGAAGCATTGTTCAATAATTTCATGTTAGTTTCTAAATCGTTAAGTTTTGTGGTCAAGTTTTTATTGTGTTCTAATTTTCAAGTACATTGCTTTGAAAACCTTCAACTACTTGATGGTTGATATAAAAAATTCGAGAGAGCTGTTGTATGTAATATTTGCTTTGCTCTGACATCAATATTGGCCATAACATTTTGAAGCAATACACTCAGTTCATTCTATTATTTGGTGGATCAGACCCTGTCCTATCGGTATAAAAATCAAACAAAAAACTTATCTAATTTTGTACGCGAAAAAGAAAACCATGGATGATAACTGAACTTTACTTGATAATAATTTGCAGCAATCCTACAAAGCAGCTCGCAATCAAATCTCCAAATCAATAAAGTAAGTAAAATATGCTTAGAATGATCAACTCAGTGAATCGAAAGCTATCAGTTATGGTGTACCCCAAGGCACTGTTCTTGGACCAGTCTCATTCAATATACCGCCTCATTCTAGTACTTTTTCACTACTAATCAAACATGTATACGCCTTATGTCTATCCACACAGGAGTTTCTTTCTTTAATTATTGTAATTTTTATTTTACTGAGATGTCATAATATAGTATATGAATGTATCATGTAATAAATTATAATAATTATCATTAACATTATGATTCTCATCTTCTTCGCATCTTCTCTCATCTTCACTATATTTTCTGAATGGTCCAAGTAATCCCTATTGAACCATGTGATGGAATATAGGGTGTTCCATTACATGAAACATAACTTTGTTTTGGTGCTCTTTTCTGGGTCATCCTATATTTTTTGGAATATTTTCCAAAGAAACTCTCGCAAGAACGAAACATGCTTGCATTAGAAAGAAAATTTCAATTTTTTCTCGTAGAGAAACTTTACGTTATAATCCAAACTGACAAGTTTTTTCTTCTTCATTTTCTTCTTTCGTACCATTCACGGTATTCACAACCAATTCCCAAACACCTTATAGCCATTTGCATTGTAATTAGACTTTTCAATACTGGACTGCCAAACTTCGAGCATTAAAACGAGATAATCTGTTCTACACGACAAAAACAAATAATGTAACTGAGCTGGTTATTAAAATAGCCCGTGGGGCGTGCATACCAAGTGGTTCCTTACGGTTCCTTCGTATGACTTGCTTGATTTATTACCATTTACGCCTCTCCCAAAGATCCAGCTGACGATACGAGGTGGTGGTATGTTAATTTTCGGTGGAAAAATGCTCATTTGCATCTTTATTATGCAATTAAATTGTATAATTGCCGATGGGCTTGTGTCCAGCGAAGAGAGTTGAATGATAATATTAACGATAATGTTAAATTGTAAATGAGTAGTTTTTTAATGCAAAGTGATACCAGGTACAGCATTTTTCATTAGTGATATTGGTATGACAAATTGGTTGGCGGCTTATCGATATCTTTCGGTATTACAGGAAATGGAAATCGTGAAGAAGTCACCAATTTTATGTACAAAATCATGAACTGGTGGAAGATATTGAATTTGTAAAGAAGTTACGATATCTTTGATCAAGTTTATTCAAAAAGTAATTATCGATAACCATGTCTTTAGACCGACCCCATACAGAAAAAAATGCATCCCAAGAAATCAACCTTTGCGTGAAGTCGAATATACAGCTTTAATTGGCCGTACATTCTGTCAACGAAAAGCAAATAATGGGGTAAACGGGCGCGGAGGGGGAGTCCAGATCAAAGTACACGGTTGCTACGTGACCATTGATTGATGTGATTTTAACACACTCATTAGTTTGGCTACATGTAGCCGACGGCTTGTTGCGAAACGTCTAAATGGCGTCGGTCGGCGTACATGTTAATGTCATAATTTAGGTAGAGTCGGCTACATTTGATAATATATTATAGAGGTATGAAATAGGTGTTGTTGAGCGCGCGAGTACAACCATTTGTCAGGCGGGAAAAGCGTCGAGTTAGGAAGGGCCTGTGAGGTATTTTATTCGATCCGTAATGTGGAATAAAGCCTCTTCAATTGACACCTGAGAAATTAACTGGTGGTTATTCCAATATTCCAATCGTTGTGGATATTGTATCTTATCTCTCCAAACGAGCAATTCTTGTAGGATTTGCTTGGGTGCTAAGTTAAGTTCATCTTTATAGGCGTCTTTCCTGAAGAAAAAAACGTATGTCATATGGCGCCATCTTATGAATTTTTGAGGTACTTGCATAGCTTGCGTAGCTTGTTAGCCTACTCTTCGTGAGATGGCGCTATATGACGCCATCAAATCAATGTTAAATATTTCCTGAAAAAACACGATATTTCTTATCTGCTCTCATGCTAATAACAGTCCTAGTAATGTCATATAGTACTATCTGGTAAATTTTTGTGATAGGTCCTACTTACATTGTTGCTATTGCCAGCAACGTGGCCGGGTTATTCTCAGAAAAATTGTTGAATGGGCTCGATATGAGATTTAATTAGCCTGAATTGTTCATGTAAATTTTTTAAAAGTATGTCTGTAATAGCCTAGCCCCATATGCGAGGTTCGAATCTACAAAAGGAACTTTTTTTTTCTTGTTTATCTTCTTACTCGTGCTGGAGAAAGGCAGTTGGTTTCTCGTGCCGAAGAAAGGCCGTTGTTTACAAGCACTGAAGAAAACCCTTACTCGCGCTGAAGAAAGACCGTTGGTTATCGTGCTGAAGAAAGACCGTTGGTTAATCGTGCTGAAGGAAAGTATCTGGTTACTCGTGCTGAAGAAAGGCAGTTGGTTTCTCGTGCTGAAGAAAGGCCTTTGTTTACACGCGCTGAAGAAAAGCTTTACTCGCGCTGAAGAAAGACAGTTGGTTATCGTGCTGAAGAAAGACCGTTGGTTACTCGTGGCCTTTGTTTACACGCGCTGAAGAAAAGCTTTACTCGCGCTGAATAAAGACAGTTGGTTATCGTGCTGAAGAAAGACCGTTGGTTACTAGTGCTGAAGGAAAGTCTCTGGTTACTCGTGCTGAAGAAAGACCGTTGGTTACTCGTGCTGAAGAAAGGCAGTTGGTTTCTCGTGCTGAAGAAAGGCATTTGTTTACACGCGCTGAAGAAAAGCCTTACTCGCGCTGAAGAAAGACCATTGGTTATCGTGCTGAAGAAAGACCGTTGGTTACTCGTGCTGAAGGAAAGTCTCTGGTTACTCGTGCTGAAGAAAGACCGTTGGTTACTCGTGCTGAAGAAAGAACGTTGGTTACTCGTGCTGAAGAAAGGCATTTGTTTACACGCGCTGAAGAAAAGCCTTTGCTCACTCACGCTGAAGAAAGACCGTTGATTATCGTGCTGAAGAAAGACCGTTGGTTACTCGTGCTGAAGAAAGGCATTTGTTTACACGCGCTGAAAAAAAGCCTTTGCTTACTCACGCTGAAGAAAAGCATTCTCTCTCTCTCTTATGAAAGGAGTTTGTCTGAAAGAATAGTCCTATTTCTTAAAAAAAAAATCTTCATATTTCTGTTATATTTTATCGTGACACCATTTATAAAAATTATTGAATAAAGAATAAAGCCAAGGTAACGCTATCATATCAGGATTGAAATACTCTGGAGAAATGTCAAGTTATGCTATCAATTTATGGAAAACTGAATACTTATTCATGTTCCACATGCAAACTATAAAATGAAAATAGTCGAGGTATATAACACAGTAGGTGTCTGATAAGCATTAGTAACAGTTGAGTGAGCAAAGAATTCATTTTATTTCTAAAATATAGCAGGATGACGAAAATTTACGCCATTTTATCATTTCCATTTATTTTTATGATCAGCTCCAGTTGTCACTTGCCAGAGGCTGACTTTAACCAAAGTGGTGAGATTTATTGAATATTATATTTTAGATAGGAATTTTGATTAGCAGCAACCTAATATTCACAACAGATAACAAAAAAAAGCCATCATAGACATTATTCTGATCAGTGATTACCAAAATAAATTTGAAAACTTTAAAATTTAATATCATACAAAATTATATTTTTTTCGACAAAAATATATTTTTCCCTCCTCATTTATTGACCCAATTTCGGAAACACCGTGTATATTAACTTATTTAATACGTTAAGTTTTCATTTGTAAGGAAACATGGTGTAGATAATTTATGGCTACAAGGGCGATTTCTCAGAAATAATCAGAAATAAATATTATCAACACACCTGGATATTGAAATGATATCGAATGCAAATCGATTTACAAAATTCCCGAGAAATAAAAAGCACACGTTAGAAACAGGTAACTTTTGAAGAGGAGGTGAGACAAGTTTATTGCAAATTTTTACCCAGGTCGTTTCTGAGTTATTAGCCTATTTCTAAACTCAAACACTGGACTAATAGTTGTGACGTAGCGTTTTTTTGTTGTTTTAGAATATAAATATCTAGGAGCATATTTTGAATTTCAGAGAAGCTTGCAATATTTCTGGTAATTCCTAAACTTTATCGGTGTCGCTTTGAAATTATTCAATACAATGACGTCTATATTACGATTCTGAAAGTTCCTCACATTTTTTGAATATAATATTCTTCGAATGATTGAATTGCAATGGCGAATATTTTGTTATTCAAAATTAGACCCCATTGCATGATTCTGTTCGAGATTTCTTCAATTAAACTGCAAAAATGCACGTCAATATATGTTGACGATATTCCTCATCTTATCACTTTTTGTGAAGCCTATACAGTGCTAGTCTAAAGCCCGTTCCCCCCTACTAATTTTTGAACCACCTGGTATAGCGCAACGAAATTTGGAAGGCTCAAATAGGAGATATAAACCTACTTTTTTATGAGAAAATTCCAGCTAAAAGTTTCAAAATGCTATTATCTCCAAAGACTATGGAGATATCGCCTATTATTTTCTCCATAAGCCGAATGAGTGTGAGAGAGAATTTATTGACCCGCCAGAAAAAGTTTCTTAACGGTCTTAGTGTCTCTTATTCGCAAATGTGAAATTATCTATCATTTACGGGACACCCTGTATACTAGTTTTACGAGTTCACTTAGTTAACGACCTGTCCATCATCTTCTTCCTGCGATACTTCATTCAATAATGCTCTCTGGTTGAATTCAAAATTCAGAACATATGCTGTTCATATAAATTTATAGATCAGTTTCTTTCTATAAATATGTCTTAAATATTTTCTTGAGGAGGGCAGGTGTCTTAGGAAGTAACGCTTTTTAGAGACATAAATATAAATCATTTTGTTGGTTTCAGCTCTACTTCTACTACAGCCACATTCAAAAGTAATAAATTCAAAACACATCAAACGGCGATACGTCTTGATGAAAAGTTGAGACCAGAAGTTCACATGATATACAGTGCTAGTCTAAAGTCCTTTCCCCCCCAACTAATTTTTGAACCACCTGGTATATCGCAACGAAATTTGGAAGGCTCAAATAGGAGATGAAAACCTACTTTTTCATGAGAAAATTCCAGCTATATTTAGGCTTTTATGAAAAAAAAAACTTTACTTTTTACTTTTTTATGAATTTTTTGTCGGCTCCAAGATGGTGGACAAGTTTTGTGGTTGTGGTCCAGTTTAATTCAGTATTGGCATATGCAGGTTCTCGGTGTCGGAGATTGTGAATTTATTGTCAAAATGGCGATTCTGAAATGGCAGGATAATTTTGTAATTATGACCAATTCGAATCAAAATTGGTATGTGGGGTTTTTCGAGACCAAAGATTATGAATTTTTTGTCGTAAATCATGAATCCAGATGACAGATGAGTTTTATAATTATCGTTTGATTCCATTCAAAAGTGAAATTTATAAATTCATTGGCTTTGGGGCTGCAGCCCCCCCAAAAGCCACCTAATGACTATTAAAATGATGGCGTAGAATACGGGAAAAATATTGAAAAAATTCTATAACTTTCGGAAGTATTTTTTCTGGCGGTTTTATGTGCTAGGATAGGGTCCTAGCGCACCTTTTACATTTTTCGCATTTTGCGACCATAACGAGACACATTCGTTAAATACATATGTATATAGAAAGAAAGCTAAGAAAATTTCTTACAGGATGATGTCAATGTTTGCTTGCCTAACAGTTCGCTTGTAAATGTAATAGGTAGTTTTGTGTGCTAGGATGGCGGATCCTAGCGCATCTTTAACATTTTTCGCATTTTGCGACCATAACGAGACACATTCGTTAAATACATATGTATATAGAAAGAAAGCTAAGAAAATTTCTCACAAGATGATGTTGATGTTTGCTTGCCTAACAGTTCGCTTGTAGATGTTATAGGTAGTTTTGTGTGCTAGGATGACGGATCCTAGCGCACATTTTACATTTCTCGCATTTTGCGACCATAACGAGACACATTCGTTAAATACATAGGTATTTAGAAAGAAAGCTAAGAAAATTTCTTACAAGATGATGTTAATGTTTGCTTGCCTAACAGTTCGCTTGTAGATGTTATAGGTAGTTTTGTGTGCTAGGATGACGGATCCTAGCGCACATTTTACATTTCTCGCATTTTGCGACCATAACGAGACACATTCGTTAAATACATAGGTATATGGAAAAAAAGCTAAAAAAAATTGTGCAAGATGATGTTATCGTTCGCGTGCCTAACAGTTCGCTAGTAACATCCGGCTGACGAAAAAAAAAAGCTCTGGTAACTGATAAATTGTATGTTCAGCCCCCCCCCCCAACTGAAATCCTGGTTGTGCCACTGGGCGGCTCTAAGATGACCTCCTCATTGAAAAGCTAAATAGCTTAAGGTTCATGTAAACCCATGAATAAATTAACGGGTAGTTGAAAAATTCTGATAAAAATTGGCATATCAATGTCAAAGTAAGATAAAATCATGACTTTTTTCAGAATGTTTTATTTCATCGTTCTCTTACAATTTAAAAAAATGGAGAATAGCTTGTTATAAAATCAACGACAGCTGAGAAGAATCGCTTTGGCAAATGAAATTTGTATGAAATTTAGCAGAGTGAACATTGAGGAACTATCCACATTACTTTTCAAACTTGAATTCGGATGATTTTCATTTTTGATAATGATTTTAAAACCTCTCACAAGAAACGGCGAATCGCTCCAATAAGTGCTGCCTCTGTAGTAAATAAACAAAACGACGAAAATAGTTGTGCTTTTGTCCATCAGATGTTGCACTATTCTATTTACTGTACAGTGTTGCCAATAGTTCTCAGACTATGTCTAGTGAATCCCGATTTTTTGTTTTAGATTGCTACAAATCTACACAGGAAGATCCTGGCTGTAAGGCGTATATCCGCAGATGGAGATGGAGCGTAGATAATGAAACGTGTATCGAAAGTATTTACGGTGGTTGCCATCCTACGAGAAACAATTTTCTGGATTACGATACCTGTATAGAAATAGCTCAACCAGTGTGTTCTAATCTGAGTAATTTCGGTCCAGTGACTTTCCCAAAATAAGACATATTTGGGTCCTCGATTTGTATTTTACGTTGAAATAAACATCTAAAAAACGTTATCAACTCTGTTTATGGAGAATCTAAAAGGGGATATTGGACGCCTGTCGTGTCACTCAATGAGAACAAGAAGTATAACCAAGTTATCTTCGTCATTAGGTACTACTAAACTGTTTATGTTGTACTTACAGCTTGGAAAATCTAGCAGTGCCTCTGAATATTGGGTGCCCATTAGACCAGCCGGTTGGCGTCCTTGTCATTCCCAATGAAGTTGGTATTGGACATTCGTTAAATACATCTCTATATAGAACAGTTCGCTTGTAGGTGTTATAGGTGGTTTTATGTGCTAGGATTCCGGATTCTAGCGCTCTTTTACATTTTTCGCATTTTGCGACCATAACGAGACACATTCGTTAAATACATATCTATATAGAAAGAAAGTTAAGAGTATTTCCTACAAGATGATGTTATCGTTTGCGTGCCTAACAGTTCGCTTGTAGGTGTTATTCATAACATCCGGCTGACGAAAAAAAAAATAGCTCTGGTAACAGCCCCCCCAATCTGAAATACTGATCGCCACTGATCCAATGTATACCTAATATTTCCCCACAAATGGAGCAGCGCTTTAGTAGAAATCAGTCACAGCGCCACCTACGGGGAAATATGTGCAAATTTTCCGTCGCCACATCCTGTACTAATATAATCCGCAGCCATTAGACAGGTCAAGTCAGTCGAGAAATCGGTATTTATATTAACCGTTCGCGAATTAGTCTGTTTTGTTAGATGAGCACTGAATACCGATGCATTATCGTTAGGTAAAATGAACGGCAGAACAGAAATTACGCAAATTACTTCACGAGTTCGCGAGCTCGCTAAATGGTGGATTATTCAGTAGACTAAATATGTTTCACATACGACAGTGTCAGGACTGTCGAGCGGTCGACCATCAGTTATTCAAACTTGTTCATTTATACAGATTATACAGTCGGAAACTTTTCAGCTGGGGTGTAGACAGAAATCTACGCGGGCAACAAGGAACGCAATGATATGATAATACCACATAAATAAGTGAGACGCACTACTGTCTTATCTACAGCTTGGCCTAATTTTACGGAATATATCTGTTCATACATCCAGATTAATCTAATCAGTTTTGTGAGAGATCCACTTATGCTTTTTGAAAATTCCTAAACCGTTTAATAGTGGTAATAAATCAGTCGGTTGGAACCCTTGGCTTGTTGAGGCCATTACTCACTCACAGGGCTTACTTGAAAGGGCCAAGTACTACGATCTTCGTTGCTGTAATTAATTGCTTTAGATAACTGAGAATTTACATATGATAATTTGGTTGAAGCAGCCTGTGGACTGTGGATAATAAACTAATAGCTGAATATTTAGTAGCCTAGAGCATAGATCTAGTTTTTCGAAGCTTTTTCGGTTACGAGAAGTTTTGTTGAAGAAAGTCATCATTCAGTTGTTATAGGACGCATTGTAAAGGGTGTTCTTGTAGGAAAAGTTTGCCAGGTATTGGGTAGAGGTATTTCGGTAGCGTATCCGCCGAAATATTCATCGCCAGCAATTCAAATTTATTCTATATCAGTGCACAATTTGGAGAGACCGATTATTTTCATTATCAGTAATAGTAAATATGAATATAAAACTGGTTGATTTGAATATAATGATTATAGTAATACTCGATTCAGTCCAGAGTTCTAATTAATATTTATAGTCATAATCATCGAGAGTGAACTAAAAGCAATCACACTGAATCTGAAATTTCCATCGATTTCATTCGGTTTGTACCTGTTTTGCGGAATATTTATTTTGTAATGTCGACCATATTAATTATGGCTTTTCATGGCGGTAATTGAAATTAATTATTTTCCGAGTTTCCACCCACTGCAATGAAAGTTGAATTACTGTTAATTTTGAAAGTCTTAAACGTATTACAGATTTTATAAAAACACCAATTTATAAGGTAAATGAAAGAAAAAAAAAAGAAAATGTCTCTGGACGCACGACAGAAGTGATGACTTAAACTAATCTAAGTTGAACTTTAAAATTTATGTATATTAATATGATAATGTAAGGAAAGGTTTTTTATCAACAAAATCTCATAAAAATTATTCCAACTTCTTTAATCTAGTATCGCCGGGTTAGAACCTAGTGCAACACTTAATCTTTTTTACTGTATGATTAATTTTCATTCCATTTTCTTTGTGACTGTATTTATGTTTTACTTTATGGCATTTATCTTCGTTGAGAAATACCCAGTTTTTTACATTACTCGCGAATCTGTCTATGGCCTCAAGAATTAGAGAAGAGTTAAACAGACTTTCCATTTAATGAAAGTTATGTTTTGAAAGCTTCTCGAGGGATTTCAAACAGCAAATTTCACAATTTTTGCCAGCGATTTAAGGGCCCTACCACCGAATTGTCGTTGTGGATGGAAGACAAAGAACACACTCTGACCGTTTGTTCTTTTTTGTTCATTAACGAACAATGGAGTCAGACTTATTTGCGGTTCTATATTACCCCCTTTGTGTCTCGCGAATTTTTAATTGCGCTTTTACATTCTCATTGTATTTTTAACCATTTCACTCTTAATGGTTGGTAAGTTTTAATTTCAAGGAGTATGATTGTGCATTCTGGTTTTTGAATAACGCTGGAAAGGACGGCTGGTGATATACAGGGTGGCAAGTTCATATCCTGCGTGTATGCTTAATAACACTGTTGTAAAGTGCAAACCTCAAGCTTGAATCACATACTTAATTTTTTATGTAGGATGTGTATGAGCGATTATTTTCAACATTTACTGAAGAAACTGCCGGGATTATGGGTGAGTTGAAAACTTAGGTTCCACCCCTGCTTTTTTGGGATTTTTTTTTTCTAACAATACATGATGTAGAGAACTTATGTGCCTAGTTTCAAAGTGCTACGATTCATTCTCCACTTGTGGCTTACATTTGTCTGTGGTTAGTGTACTATATACACTGCAATTATATTTTTTAGCGAATTTCAGACTACAAAATGTGCGACGCCCTTTTCTCAAGGTACAAACGAAATGAGAAACTCTCCACTCACCAAACACAAAACCATGTAACTTGTCATTCAGTCATCGGTGACGAGGGTATTAGACCAGTTCAAACTGAAAGAAGTATAGTTTCGAATTTAACACCTAAGTTTGCTCTAAACAAAAAAGCAAACGGACGTCTTTCTAATGCGATTTAAAAAAATCGGCGATTACCACTCGGTCTCCCATCGAATAAACTCCGTGCCAAAACAGACCCACTTCTAGACCAAAATTGAATATTTTCCAATTCATTTCTTCGATAAGATCTAGTTTTGCCTCCGTCGAGAACGATGTAATTTCTGGGGCTGTAACTTAATAATGATATATTCGAGCTGTAACAGTACACCGATGTATATAAAAGCCCTTAAAACGAGCTCCCTTTTGTGCCAATCCACCCTAAATTACTCGGATTTCAGTCCGTCAATAGTTAAGTTTGTACAATAAAAAACAAATTTGGAGCGTTGAATGACAAACGGAAATCAATGCGGGGAAGATTCGAGGGAGATTTACATTTTAATTGGTTGAAAAAATACTCGGTTTGACACTGTAAACAAAGTCAACATTGGAGATATTTAAACTGATTAGAAGAGTATTTTTTATAATGATATTATAATATATAACAAATGTTATTAACGCCATTTCACTAACGAGTAGTTTAATAAACCAGTGACATGATGAACGCTTTACATACGGTACTTTCACAAATAGCTATTTATTATACAAGACTTTTTTCAATTCTATCAATCTCCCTGATGACATTTTTCATTTTTCAATTTTCATGGAGAATGTTCCCCTTTTCAACATGAATACCTCCCAAGAGGTTTTCTTGAACGATGAAAATAGCGACTAAAGTTTGTCTTTCAGCCGCAGATGATTCTACAACAGATTTTATGAATATCCTATTCATAATTTCGAACAAAAATCAACTTTTGGTATTTAGACGATGGCTTTATTGCTCGAAAAAGTTCAAGACATTTTGAATCAATTTTGAATTGCAATGCAGTTCGAAATCATTTTCACGCATTTCGAAGGATTTTCGGATATTAAATTAGATATTATTCAATTGAAACGCTAGATAAGGATATTTACCTATTAGGAATCAACGTTCATATGGAATTTGTATGAACGAAGATTTTTTGATGATGATTTTTATATCTCAAATAAGTTCTCCTCGTATGCATATAGCTTATCCACTTTCAAAAATGAGTGTGACCATATGAATATTATAATTACATAAAATGTACCGTATTACCGGTAACATCATCTAGATCATTATCAAATTCGTTGCAATTTTGGTATTCATGAAGTACCCATGATCTAATTATAATAACATTCTCCCATCAGAAATAAAACCAAGCAACTGTGCAATGAAATATTACAACGTGAAAAAGTGTATCGTTAAGAATCAGTACCTATAATCCAGGATGACAAGACTCGAGGGGGAACCGCTGGGGAATTTTGGTGTACATGTCTTGGGATTAGTGGCATAACTCGAGTATTAGTCGGAAATTAGAGGCATTACTTGAAAGTTACTGGGTATTATCGGTATAACCCATGTATTACTCGGGCATTAGAGGAATAAGTTAGGAATTATTCGGCATTACACGGGAAAGGGAGGTATTACTCGGGAATTACTTGGGTATTACTTGGGAATTACTTGAAGGATTGTTCGTTACTACAACTAGTCGTAACGGCAATTCAGTTTCAACGCACTCAAGTGTCTACGTAAGGCTAGTTAGTTCTGGCTAGATCAGACTTAATAATTACTACTTGATCACGACGGGACTGGACGGGACGGGACGGACGGGACGGGACGAGTCGGGACGAGACGAGACGGGACGGGACGGGACGAGACGGGACGGGACGGGACGGGACGGGACGGGACGGGACGGGACGGGACGGGACGGGACGGGACGGGACGGGACGGGACGGGACGGGACGGGACGGGACGGGACGGGACGGGACGGGACGGGACGGGACGGGACGGGACGGGACGGGACGGGACGGGACGGGACGGGACGGGACGGGACGGGACGGGACGGGACGGGACGGGACGGGACGGGACGGGACGGGACGGGACGGGACGGGACGGGACGGGACGGGACGGGACGGGACGGGACGGGACGGGACGGGACGGGACGGGACGGGACGGGACGGGACGGGACGGGACGGGACGGGACGGGACGGGACGGGACGGGACGGGACGGGACGGGACGGGACGGGACGGGACGGGACGGGATTTTTTAGTTTTTAACACATGTCATTGAAATCAAAAATTGATTTCACTGTTCATGAAATTATTCGATGTAAGGAGTTCAGTTGGTCTGCTCGTATTTTTTGGAAACGGTCCTCAATTTGATGCTTATACTATTATTGATTCATATCGTCATTCCGAATCAACTACAAAAAGCGGAAGGATAATGAACAAAAGTCAATTAATTTTGAACAACGTTCCGATATCTACGATCTGTAATAACATGTAATGAACTGCCTGAACCTACTCGGAAACCCAATCTCCCGGTTAACCTCAAACTCATCAAACATGGCAATCATTCGAGTTTAATTGAAAGTCATCATGCACCCGAAGTCAATTCCTAATAATAACCGAGCACAACAGTCCTCAAGAATAAACGGCATATTATTTGAGTAGAAGGGCGCGTGTATATACAGAGCGATACCATCTCTAGATCCCTATCTGTCGTCGAAGGGAACGCAACTAGCCATGCCGAGCTAATGCTAAGGGTCTATTAAATGATTATCAGAGCAAACAAAAATCATCTATTTAATTAGAAACGTGCCAGGACCGGAAACACCGCTTTTGGAGTCGCGTGTTGGCCGAAAAATTATGCTGTCGGTGGCGAAATTTTCAGAACTATTTATATTCAGTTCTCGAGTAGTGGAAGGAATTTCGCAACAAAAAACGCAAAGGTGCATTTTGAGGATTTTTTTTTTCGTACGACTTTTTATCAAACAGAACTTCAATTAAGGGTGAGCTACCTCATTATATACTAAGAATAGAATACAATATTTTGTCTATTTACCACTGGAAGTTTTATAATTTATCTCATGCATCAGTTAACTGATTATACAGTGCTAGTCTAAAGTCCGTTCCCCCCTACTAATTTTTGAACCACCTGGTATATCGCAACGAAATTTAGAAGGCTCAATAGGAGATAAAAACCTACTTTTCCATGAGAAAATTCCAGCTGAAAGTTTCAAAATGGCAGCTGAGCGTCATCTTGGAGATAATAGCATCAAACTTGGTGTTGTTGGATTCCTTATGACCGTCCCTAACCGATCATACAATGATATACCGGGTGTTCTATTTAAAAAAATCTTTGAAGATGGCGCTCACCTGCCATTTTGAAAATGTAGGTTGTTATCTCCTATTTGAGCCTTCCAAATTTCGTTGCGATATACCAGGTGGTTCAAAAATTAGTAGGGGGGGAAAGGACTTTAGACTAGCACTGTGATTCATTTTAATCTGAGTCAACATGAATTTCCACAAAATAAATAGGTAAGTCGTCAATTAAGTTAGTCATTATAGAATGAGCAGACAAAGAACCACCAAACGCAGGTTTCGAGTCCTACCTGGAAATCACCACACCTGGGATATGCCCCAAGATGAGATGAAAAAATAGTTTAGGTTTGTTCAAAATTCAACACAAAACTAAGTAGCAGAAGAGAATGAGACGAAGACATCACCCTAAGACTGAAGAGAAGTGCCATTAAATGATACACAGATGGATCCAGAACAACAGAAAGAATTGGAATATGGGTATATAGGCCTGGAACCAAATATTCCGATACTCCCTCAGCATTCTCCAATCGGAAATCTACGCTATCGGAAAATGCGTCCTGTTCGATATAGAATAATAATATGAGACAAAAATATGTACATTCAAACACATATATCACTTCGTTGCCTATTATTTTATCATTTGATTTTGATATTCCCTATTCTTCAACACACTTCACGTCCATCTGAAAAAAAAAACACTATTTTATAATCAAACTAACATTAAATATTTCATCACAATCATCGAGAGAGTAATGAAGTGCATCTGAATTATACCATCCCTATGTACGTACATACATATTTCCCTCTTGGGATGACACAATATTTACATTATATTGCATTTCAGAACGATATTTATCACATTAAGTGACAAATTAAATTACGCGTCTATTTTCATGTTTGTAATCAGCATGCAATATTCCACTCGGTCGTGAAAAGTTTATATAAAATTTTCCCTTGCAGCTCATCAAATCATGAAATAAAACCAATATAATTATACGAAATGCAATTGTGCATCACGGCGGCCTCGACGCATGTTTTCCACGAATTGACCCACACAGAATTCCTCAGATGATTTCGTGCGCAATAGAGGTATTGTCAACATAATAGTCAGGGAGCTATAACTTGAAAATAATCTTCGAAAGCAAAGTTGATAAAACAGTTTTTTTTTATAATTTTGTCTTGAATAATTTCATTATTGTTTATGTAATTAAAACAAAATCAGCAGTACAGTGAAACCAGCCTAGCTTTAGACGTGAAAACGTGCTGCGCACTTGTCGGACAACAGATTATAGTCCAATATGATCAAACGCGCAATTCAAAATCTATCGGTAGATTGGTTTCACTGTACACCTGGGGTCGGACTAAACGCGGTTTCACACGGTCAGAGTGTTAGTCCGTCCGAGTTTCCGTCCGACAGCCGGACAAGTAGCATATGTTCTTTCACACCTTCCGATCACGAGTTAATGTCCGTCCGGGCATACAATTTGCCCGGACGTATCCTCTAGAACTCACGGAGCTCGGACGGACGATATCTCGGACGATAGTGTACAATGAGTGCGTTGAGATTATCCGGGTGATCCGTCGTTCGAGTGCTCAACGTGTTGTTGTTCAGTAGAGTCGCGTTTCTTGTTTCTTCAGCTGTTTCTGTACACGTTGCAGAAACACGAATTACCACTCATAAGCAAATAATTAAAGAATTTAACTTCATCTTCTTTCAGTTGTTGAAAAAGCACAACGAAGGCTCCTTATAGGTATCTGACTCCTAGTAGGTGATGAACTCAAATTGGCCCATTGCGTTTCCTTTGTGGCCGATGTCTCAACAAAGAGATTAGAGCAAGTTTCCTGCGTCTATGGTCCATTGTAGCTAGTTGCAAACTGAACTACACAACCAAAAGAGGTCTGGTTCCAGCAGACACTCGTGTGAAGTCAACATCTGGGTGTTGCCCGCCTGGGCAAAAACTCGGACGGAAGAACACCCTGACCATGTGAAAGAGGCCTTAGAATAGCCCCATGGTAAATATTGCCTGTCGTAGGAGGCGACTGAAATGATAACCATAGGTGGTAAATGGTCTCCACCATCGCCTGGTGAAACACCACCATATTGACTATATGTGTTGGGAAAAGGATTATTCCATGTTCCAGGAATTTGTGTCGATAACTTCCAGTTATCCTTTTCCCTTCAATTTTTAGGTCTTATTTCAACAGTTATTCTCGAGTAAATTAATTTGGAAGCAAAATGCCTCTCCATTCGGATTTCCACACCATGAAAAAATTTTAAAATTTAGGAAACATGTAGTATTTGCATTGAGATAAGTATGTAATTATGGACACTTGAGTTATATATGGTTTATAGAAGAGGCCCCAGTACGCTGCCCTGAGGTACTCCTAGGTGGACCATGACGCTCTCTGAAATTTCCTAATTCCTATCGACCTGACAAATAAGATTTCAGAAAAGAGCACGCTGACGTACTTATAGCCCGATAAAATGGAAGATAGCAGGAAGTACTTGATATACTTAGACGGTATAATTCATATCTGTCATTAACTCTTTACTTTTCGGTTATAATTAATTGCTGCTAGAATGAAATCATTTCCCAACGTACTTCATTGAAAGTTACTCTCCGTAGAAGGGCGTGAATGTAATGACACGTTTACTATATAAGTTCATAACAATAATTGCATTATGCCGTTGTTTGCAAAAACACCCATCGAAACATTTAATACACTTTACGCCACCCGGTTTCCCTTTGGTCTCCTTTCCCCTAGCAACCCCGCGGTTTCAGACAAGAGCAAAGCTGTAATTAACACACTCCGAAACTGAAAAATTATAAAGTAGTGCTTTCTAGGTGTGTGGCAATTGTGCCACGATGATATTGTACCGAGTGTTCTTTATTTAGCGAAGAGGCGGGACACCCAGCGTATGCCGCCGCCTTTGTGCGGGAATAATGTTTAATCCTATAAGTACAGCCCTTCGTACAATGGCCCAGATGAACCGTGGGGCGAGAAATGGTGGGACATGTCCGGTGACGGTACTGGGTGTTTTTGTAATGATGGGTTTTTAAGACATCATGAGGCTTATTATGAATGGTAAAAATGTTTTGGTGCGTTGTTTTCTTGTGAGAATTTGGTGCACGGCGGGAGATTTTGAGCAAATATTCCAAGCTATAATTAATACTGAAATCTGCTTATGATTTTTCCATCTTCTAGTTTCTGGTTCACACGAAAATGATGATCGGATTTCAAAATGTATATATTCCTTTATGTTCTGGGACCGAATATTTGATGTCAATCAACTTACTCCGGAAATTTACGAAATGAAAAACTTAGTTTCTTCATTTTTTTCTTCGACTGGAAGATTCTGGAAAAAGTTAGATGTCACGATCGATTTTCCATGAGATTGTATGGATTCGAGATACTATACTTCGGACGAAGTAGCAGTTCTTTGTAACTACACTTTATGTGCAGTTTCCAATCACAGAGGTTCCTCTTATAGCGAAAATAATTTGATATTTTTATAAAGCTAGGAAAATATAAAAAAAAAATAGCTATTATCAATTTTCTCTCATTGTCTTTTCAAACTTTGTATATGTGTATAAAATTCAATTCTAAGCAACTTTTTGAAATAACTTTTTGATATATTGCCATTTTACCCCACTTCTTGACTTTTCATAGTAATTTTTTTCAATTTGCCGCCATACCAGCGATCACGGGACATGTGTCAAAATCGATTTTTAGGTTATCTGTATTCATAGCTTCATTAAATTTTGGTCGATCAACAAACCATACTGATTTATTCTCAATGATAAACTCAATCAACTTTTAACCTCGTAGGCAAAATCAATCAATGAAGAATTGAGTATATTGTTGACTACCCTGTATACAAATAACGCCGTATTTTTCTCTGTATTATAGAAAAATATTTCTCGCGAACATTAGGAATTCTCAGTAGCAAACAATATTGAATATAAATGAGATATTGATATTTTTTCATTCAGCTGAATTTCTCCAAAAATCACAAAATTCATGATTTGGCGCCCTCTAGCGCCGAATCTAGTCACACGATCGAGTTGGGCCAATGGAGAGATTTATTCAGAAAATTCTTTTTTCCATAAGGTGTGTGCGTGGTCCTTTTTATCTTATTTTAGATAATTGATCAGAAACGACCCTGCCAGTCGACATTCAGAAATAATAATGATATAACGAGCAAGATACAAAGTGCGATCCGGACCGAAGGGTGAATAAAAGGGAACAAGGCATGTAATCTGAATCCCTATTAAAACGATGTGAGCAAATTCAAAAACGGCCATCCCTGGCATGGACCATTGTGCTCTCGGATAGTACCAGATGGTCGAAGGGACATGATTAAAGTTGAAATTCGAATTGAAGGCAATGGTTAATCTGTTAAAAGATTTGATAGTGACAGATAAGTTCAATTGGAAGCCAGTGTTTGCCCCCCTCGTTACCAAACACCGAATTATTGTTATTGCCTTTATGCCTCCTGATAGATTTTAGAAAGCAAGGGTTTGGGCGATGATTACTTTCGAATAATCGATTGCGAGGGAGGATGGGGGTGAGCGAGTGTATGGTTAGTTTTTGTGGGATCGAATATACTACACTTATTTTCGAGTTTATTGGAGTACATTCTTGTGGGTGGCGAGCTGATATAGTTGGATCATGCGTATGGTCCGAATAACGCCGAACATTTCAGATCGGTAAGTAGCGGTTTCTGAGTTTCAAAGCAACCGGCTGCACATATCATGAGGACCCCCCTGTCTCTAGTCAACAATTTTAGTAACTCAAAGTCGGAATTTTATTAAATTCTGACTTTGAAGTCGGAAAAACTGAAAAATATTTTTTTAAATTGGTGAAGTGACCAATGAAATTATTGGTCGCAAGTTGTAATAATATTCCAATTTATAGCCTTCGATTTATCAGTCGAGTTGTTCATTTGATCCTCTTCACAGTGTTCAGTTTCTTCCTGTATGGTTGTGTCATTTTGAAACGTGGTTGACATGTTGAAAAGGGGAACATTCTCCATGACAACTGAAAAGTGTTACCGCAGAAGAAATATTTCCATCATTTCCATCCCTGATGTGTATAACTGCTTCTGAAGAGCCTGCTTTCCAATTCTTCCAATCTCCCTTATGAGCTTGGCAAAGCGAAATAGATTTTCGTCGATAAAAATTTTATTTTTCAAGGTCAAAAATCAAAAAAATTACTAGCCTTTTTTTAGAAAAAATTTGACTGCCCCACTGGATTCGCGACATTTTCAAATGGTTCATATGTGAATTACATCGGAATGCGATAATGAATTAAAAAGTTATAAGGGTATGAAATTTGAAAAATGTGCCGTTTAATTAGCCCACCAATTCAATTTCAGACCTTAAATCAAAACTTTGACTACACCACTGGATTAAGGATGTCTCGAAATATCACTGACTATAATTTCATTGAAATCTGTTGAAAAATAAAAATTATGAGATAAAATAACATTTGCCTGAAATTCCATTAACATATTTTTCAAATTTTATTATCCTATGATTTTTTTATTTATGAACAGATTTCGTTGAAATTGTGATCAGTGATATATCGAGACCTCGTCAATACAGAGGTGTATTCCGAATTTTGATAAAAGCTATGATATTGAGGTGATTGGTTGATTAAACGGCATATTTTTCAAATTTCATTTCCTCATAACTTTTTTATTGATTGACGCATTTGAATGTAATTGACAAATAAACCGTTTGAAAATGTCGCGAATCCAGTGGTGTAGTAAGATTTTTTCTAGAAAAATCGCTAGTAATTTTTTTAGATTTCTTACCTTGAAAAATAAGATTAGTTGGCCTTGGAAATGAAAATGAAGTTTTAGAAGGGTGCTTCCATCTTAAATGGGTCACACTGTATAAAAAGCTCCGTACAAAAGTGTATCATGCAAAGTCACTATTAATTTAAATAAGTTATCATTTGAATTGTCATCCTATCATCAGATAATAACTTTCGAGTAGAATTTGTCATAAAACACTTACTCTCTTTTTCGAAAATGAGCAAATGTAACAAATTACTTTACGCACAGTTGATGTTTTTATGCAATTGTGCCGAAAAGTATAATTTTACGCACTGTAAACAGTGCACGAACACTTCGGACAGGGTTCGATCTGGGCCGGCGGTTTTTTTTCTTGAAAATGAGATATTTCCTTGTTTTTTGTTAGAAATGTAAATCATTGGATTTTTGTATAGCTTATACATTTAGGATGGCTATTGAGCGTTGATTTTTCCCCAGGTAATATTAAATTCCTTTGACGAATCGAACGTTTTTTTGACTAAGAGTTGCGTTTGTAGAAAAAATCTTGTGTGTATATCAAGCACAGAGGGTCATTACAGCTTTTCAAAGCCGTTCTTTGTCGAGCTGCAATCTATCACTTTTGCGCTCTGAAAACACAAAAAGCTTTTTCATAAGCTTTGCTTATGTAATTATCTAAAGTACAAACTCCTCTATATGGTTTTTAGGTTTAAAATACTTCCACTTCTACTACGTACCTTTAATCACCATTTATCTATTTTGTGCACTGAAATAAATAACTTTCCATGTCTCCATTGCTTTTCAATGTTGACAAAGTTAAATACAGTCATTGGGAGGACGGAGATAGTAAAATCCAATAGGAATAGACACGCCCATGTTTTATCTAGGACATAATAACAAATTAACGAGATGTTCGTCACGCTATATCTATGAAATTGGTTGTTTTAATTCTCGCTCAGTTGGCTTCAATCATCATTTGCAAACAATTCTCCTGATGATTTCCATGATGAAACGAGCTTTGAAAATGATTGTCAAAGAACATGAATATATCTATCCAAAAAATAGTTGTTTAAAAAACTAGACAACACGATTTACTTCCAACATGGACTAAAAACTAACAAATAACCTACAATAACTTTTATTCCCATAAACATGTGTCCGCAAGCGCTGAGATACAGGATGTTGAAATGAAAAAAAAAAAACAATTTTTCTCAATATCTCTAAAACCGCTTTGACTTTTTTTCAGTGCATGCAAAGTACACATATTTTCCATGATGACGCTTTTCTTAATTTTCATGAGTGGCGTCCCTGTGAACATGCCCTGTCATATTTTTGATCAAAATAATGATACGCTACTGTATTTTGTCAAATAAATATTATTTTTATAATTGTCTTCTATCTTTCCATAAACATGGTCTCTTGACTTTTTTCGTCCGACGGACGGTTTTCGACTTGAAAAATAAAAAGTCTTCATTTGCTTGTACCTATGCGATTTTTTGTTAGTCTCATTTTAATGAGTAGATAGAGGAAAATCATAACCATAATATTTATTTGACAGAAATAACACAGTGGCGTGTCATTATTTTTGTTACTTTTCAACACCCAGTTTCTCAAAAATAAGGCCGTTGCGGATCCATGTTTATGGCCCTTGAAATATTCGTATTGAATTAAAAAAACAGCCAATGTTAATCATACCAAATTTGAAAATCGAAGTGAAGTAAATAGCGTCTGGATATAAATATAAATCAATCGTTCAGACAAATTATTATGCGGATGTGAACATGTGTCCTCGATTTTTTTTTTGTCAACCGAACAAGCGAACTGTTAGGCACGCGAACGATAACATCACCTTGTAGAAAATTTTCTTAGCTTTTTTCCTATAACCTATACATTTAAAAAATGTGTCTCGTTATGGTCGCAAAATGAGAAAAATGTAAACGGTGCGCTAGGATCCAGCAACCTAGCACATAAAACCACCAATGAAAAATACTTCAAAAAATTCTAGATATTTTTCCCGTATTCTACGCTATCAATTTAACATGACACAACATTCGAAAAATAAAAAATAATAAATTAAAAATCGGTCTAACTCAAAGTGCACACGTTCGTAAAAACGCTCACCAAATCTATGGTTGACTAGCAATAGATTTCAAATTCGGTCAGTGTATAGAAAAAAGATTGAATTTAACGAATATGGCATAGAAAAAAATTTAAAAAATGTTAGACGGGAAAATGGCACCTGCAACCTCTAGATAACATTTTCAACCGACGACCGAGTCAAAATAGAGCAATTCTGCAAACGCTAATCGATTCAGCATGCCAAAATTGTATATGCTGTGTTTTTTGAGTCGATCGGCGCAAAATGAATTTTTAGTCGAAAAAACATCAAAGTGTTATACCTTAAAAATGGCCAAAAATCTAAAGTCATGAGATTTACTCGAAATTACCACCGATATACTTAAAATTTTATGCTGATTCCGAAAATGTATGATTTGAATATATTCGGATACACGGTGTACCATAAAACAAAGATAAATGTGCAACAAAAATTGTATCGCAGGAATCCGGCCTCCTAGCACACAAAACCACCTATAACACCTACCAGCGAACTGTTAGCTCAGCAAACAATAACATCCTCTAGTAGGAAATTTTCTTAGCTTTCTCTCTATATACCTATGTATTTAACGAATGTGTCTCGTTATGGTCGCAAAATGCGATAATTGTAAAAGGTGCGCTAGGATCCTATAAAACTGCCAAAAAAAATACTTCCGAATGTTAAAATTTTTTCAATATTTTTCCCGTATTCTACGCCATCATTTTGATAGTCATTTGGTGGCTTGGGGGGGAGGGGCTGCAGCCCCAAAGCCCCCTCCTGGCTGCGCCAATGAGAAGTTGTATTTATTGGACTAGGAATAGGGTTCATTCATGCAATGAGAAAGTCTAGTTTCATTCTGTATATTCCATTCATTTATTATAACAACAATTTTACTACACAATTATACATGTATTAACTAGTTTTTGGCATAGGGGTAATCTTCAGTAGCTGAATACAAATTTGAATATTTACAGATAGCTACAACAATATAAATTATAGGAAAATATTTACAATATCGTTTCTACAAGTTATCGAATAAATAAAATACAACTTTGCACATTGAAACGAAGGAAAAGTAACGTACGTGTGTTCTATTCGTTGAATTTGGTTCTATATTTCACCAAATATTTTTTTATACGAAGACATCAAACTAATATAGTTATACTTCCATCAATGCCAAACCTACGAAAGCGCAGAAGGGCCACAAGAGGTTTTTATTTCATTACTTCGACTTTAAACTCGGAATTTCGAGAAAAAAGTCGAAATTTCGACTTCAATGTTGAAATTTCGACATTAATGTCAAAATTTCGGCGTTTTTCTCGAAATTTCGACTTTTTTCTTGAAATTTCGAGTTTAATGTCGAAATTTTGACTTTTATGTCGAAATTTAATAACTTCGACTTTAAAGTCGAAAAAATTTCGACTTTAAATTTGGAATTTTATGTCGAAATTTCGAGAAAAAAGTCGAAATTTCGACTTCAATGTTGAAATTTCAACATTAATGTCGAAATTTCGGCGTTTTTCTCGAAATTTCGACTTTTTTCTTGAAATTTCGAGTTTAATGTCGAAATTTCGACTTTCATGTCGAAATTTAATAACTTCGACTTTAAAGTCGAAAAAATTTCGACTTCAAATTTGGAATTTTATTGTCGAAATTTCCAGAAAAAAGACGAAATTTCGACTTGAATGTTGAAATTTCGATATTATTCTCGAAATTTCGAGTTTAACGTCGAAATTTCGAATTTTATGTCGAAATTTCAACTTTTTTCTCGAAATTTCGACAATGAAGTCGAAGTGATAAAATTTCGACATAAAAGTCGAAATTTCAACATTAAACTGGAAATTTCGAGAAAAAAGTCGAAAATTCAAGAAAAAAGTCGAAATTTCGAGAAAAAAGTCGAAATTTCCCACTTGTGGCCCTTCTGCGCTTTCGTACAAACCTAATCTCATCAAACCGTATTTTACCAGGCTGGATATCAAGAGTATTAAAATTAAAATGCTGTATATTCTCTAATTTGTATTTTGAGATGAAAGTGAGTGATCTTAAAACGAACTTGAAAGGAATACATGTATTAGACAAGGTTTTTTAGTGGCGAAAAATTTCATATTTTCCAGATTACATATTCATATGCCTATGGCATTGGATAATTTCTCAAAATATAGCTTTGGAACGCAATGTCGATTGTAGGTTTTTACGAGTTGGTACTGCTACCAAGGGCGTCGATATGGGGGGGGTTAGGGGGGTAACTTCTCTATGAAGAACATAAGCCTCGTCCCAAAGCACAACACAGAGCACCATCGAATTCTTTGGGACGAGGCTTATGTTCTTCATAGAGAAGAGCACTGGTTCAAGCGAAAATTTATTGAAACTGCCTATATCGTCAATCCGTATATCCTCATGACAATAATGCATGAGTAAAAGAGTCGTTCTGGGTTCTTAATATTAAAAACTTATTCATCATTTTTGCCAAAATTATGTGTTTTGGTAATTTCAAAACAAATAACGGATAATTTTTTAATATGAAGAACCCAGGAGAAATCTTTGAATCATGAGGATATACGGACAATATTTTTATGATCAATCATCAATAAAATAGCACTATATCTAAATATCCAAATTTTCATTTTTGATGATAAGGACTTTGACGTCAAAACTCAAAATTCACAAAAATAAATCTCATATGTCACTTTTCCTTCAAAATAAAACGAAACCAAATACGAACAAAGCAAATTGTCATTGATCTCTTGCACGAAAACCCATTACAACTATCACTCCAGCCTTCATACCAGCCCCGACATTGGCGGTCGATTCACAGGACTGGAAGGTAGGTTATGGACCGCTGCCGCGACTGCCGCCTGGTGGTGGTAGTACAAAGAACTCGGGTATCCAGTATTGCCACCGGTGCTGCCGCTATCCCTACTCTCCAGCTGGTGGTGGAGGCTGAGGGGGTGGTTCTGGTCGAAGGGGTGCCTCATGGAGGAGTTCGGGGACTCGTGGTAGAGAATGGGTACTCTGACTAGCCTCTGCGCAGCGTGTGCCATGTTGGCGGCTTCGAGCTCGGCCGCCAGCTGGCGCTTCCACTTGTTTCTTCTGTTTTGGAACCATATTTTGACCTGGAACAAGAGGAGATGGAGTTGTAGTGATTGGGAGAGAACTGGGAAATGGAAATTGGGAAATATAAGACAAGTTTTAGATTACTACCTATGTATTTTTCCAGTTGTAACTTCTCATTCTCAACTGATGACCGGTCTCTGCCTGATATTGTTCACAATTTTCACCCGTGGCAAATATTATCAAAGGCAATATGACAAAATCTTCACCAAATGTCCTAATACCGTGCTCTTAAGGCATACATCGGACTTGTTCTGATTGGGAGGCATGAGCAACGCATATCCAAGATGAAAACTGATATCAAGTCGGTGAGTCAACACGCGTCTCGCATCCAGTATCTGGTGGACTACGTGGCGACCAATAAGCACTTCACGCCCGCTGTGCGGCGAATTGCCGCAAAATTTAGACGAGCTCACCACACACAAATCAAGGCGTGCTGTTCACCATCAAACCTTGATATGATACGATGCTGGTTGCTGCAAAAAAATCACTAGTGAGGCGAGCGAAAAGTTCCGCCGTGGACTCTTGAGCTTGGAGTGTCTACATAACAGACTGGTACTGGATGGAGCCTGTAAAGTTATCAGGAGTTCAGATCCCTTTCTCTGCATGGTCCGTGACCTGCATAAGCAGAGATCGGAGCATTCCTTTTCAAGGCAGCAGCACGTACAGCCGATGAACTTGGTCTCGTTTTTGATACTGAACGGAGTGACCCAAACTCTGTCACCGAGTTGAGGCTCATCAAAAAACTCATATTAATGCTGGGGATTTTAAGGTCCTCCTGCAGCTTCACAAGGATAAACCAGTGCATCGGGTCTCCTTCAAGAACATCGAACACCTTGGCTTATCCATAACTTTTACCCTTGCTTTCTTGAGATCAGGGGGGCTGAAGAGACCGAGGGACTCATAATAGCCTGCCAGGATGGTGTCTTCAACTAACACCCTGGTCTACCGTAGTCGCGTGTTGTGCCCTGGACACTGAATGCAAACTGTGTCGTGGTGATCCTAAGACCATAATGCATTTGTTGTCCGCGTGTCTATATCCACAGGTAAAACGTGGCTCCACGAGTGTTGTTGTACCATCTACGATACTACGAAAATCTACTAGAACTACTCATTTTCCACCTTCAGGCTAATACGCCTGATGTAGTCCTCCTGGCGAAACGAACATGGTTCGAAAAGAGGAGGACTAAATATCGAGAGTTACTTTTTGAACTCCTCAGGCTCTACCCGAATCATTCTGTTCAAATGGTGGTTCTGATCAAAGGGGTACTTGGTGGAATGATAGACACGTTGCTCTCTATTCTGAAAATCGTACCGGTTTGCCGTGATGCGGCAGATATCTTAGCAGGAAGAATGCAGAAAGCTGTCATGGTTCACTAAGTCTACTCAGGACACATGATTCTGGGACCCGATAATTACTCACCCCTCGGACGTGGGGAGTGGATATCTGGTGTAATGAGTGTAATGACACTAGCGCGCCCTGTGGAAACAGGGCTCGACTGGGATAATCATAACGGATAAAATAATAATAATAATAATATTGTTTCCCCGGGACGAGTTCTTTCAATGTTGCCACATCTTCTTTGACAATAAGTGTCTGCCGCAGTTGTTGAATAACACTGTTCAAAATCGCTATGTATTTACATTTTTTTTCAATTACCTGTGTTTCCGTCAGGTGCAAACTAGCAGCGAGTCCAGCTCTCTCGGAAGAAGAAAGATACCTCTTCATATCGAACGTCGACTCCAGTTGGAAGACCTGCGACCTGGAAAACACCGTCCTGGTTTTCTTTTTCCTCTTGTTCGACATGGAATTCCCGGGGCTCAGACTCGAACCCTGCACCTTCTTGTCTTTGTCGTCGTAGTCGCTCTCTTCGTCGTCGACCTCTTCGTCGATGACCATGTTGTCGGACTCTCTGTAGGGACTTTTCGAGCGCATGCTCAGGTAGTTCTGATCCAAGAAGGCGGGGTGTGCGGGGTGGGTGATGCCGTGGTGGTGCGAGGGGCTGCTGGTCGGCGATCGTTGGTGGTCCGATGGGGACGAAGGGCGGGAAGATCTGTTTTCGGAGGTGTTGATGGTGGTTTGGTTGTCGCGTGGGGATGTCGGGGGGCTCTGGTCGTCGTTTGTTGAACCACCTGGAAGAAATGAAGATACAATTATTATTAATTTCAACAGACATTTTTTTCTAGTAACGAAAATCAGCTTTTTAGAATTGGGACAAGACCTGAGAGTGGTTGCTGCGGTGTAGTC
Source organism: Chrysolina haemoptera (assembly GCA_958298965.1). Taxonomy (NCBI): domain Eukaryota; kingdom Metazoa; phylum Arthropoda; class Insecta; order Coleoptera; family Chrysomelidae; genus Chrysolina; species Chrysolina haemoptera. The sequence goes on from OY282593.1 coordinate 26,518,925, forward strand.
AAGGGTAAGACCTTGATAAATAGTCGACTATTTCGATTGCATTTAAATTTAGACTGTATTTTATAATAATTTAACGAGACGTAATTTTGGCGTTAATAATCTGATGAAAGCTCGAGAGCAAAGCTCGAGGGCCAAGATATGATGATCAAATCTGGCGAAGAGATCAATGACTTGATAGATAGTGCTAAAATATTGCAAAAAGGATGCATACTTTGCCCGAAGAAGACCTCCAAAGACACCAACTGAGACGTGTGATTCCTAAAAGATATAATGAAAAGAACCAGAGTTTCGCTGAATTCAACCTGACACACTTTTACAGAAAGTAATTCGGATGTCATGAAAAACGTGCAACCCATTAGAAATAAGTATATTTTGTTTGCCGTTATTGAAAATAATTCACGCATTTTCGACTGACTCGCAAGCTAGGTTAGGTTAGGTTAGGTTTGTGTGTCAATTGCGAGCGAAAAAACAAATTCACGCAGTTTGTCTTCTTGTTTTGTCATCTAAACACACCGCCATTAAATAACATTGCATTATTTTAATTCGAGTTGTGCGCATGCGCAACTGCGGGATCAAAAACAGAATTGGTACGGCTAGACGCTTGTCATTGGACTTTCTTTGTACACACCTCGGGTAACATCGGCTAGAATCGGGTCTACCATAATTATAACATAAAACGCAATTTAATGACCCACAATATTTGAACGTTCATAACGCTAATGAATTTGTACATCTACTTTGAAAAACGTGCAAAAACACATTATCGTCGCGGACCGACACATGTCGTTTCGGCTGTAATGGCTACAAATGGTCCGAAACTTGTAAATGTCGAAACGTCCCGATCGATGTTATCTCTTCCGCTATTAATGGCGCTCGCTGGGTGACAAATGAATAAATAAATGCGAGTTTAATTAGAATTTGGGCATTTCGCCGTTATCGGACGCGGATCTAGTTCCGTTACATTACGGGGCAATTTTTCACTGATGATAACGCCTTTCTGTGCGACCGCAACTGCGGTCCAAATTGAATATTTTTGTTATTCATATGGAGATTGTTTCGCGAGTCGCGTGAGCTTGCAAATTTTGGTTGGAGGAAATGGTGGGGTGCTCTGCGAACCTTGCAGTGGCCTCTAATTAGGAAATTCTGAACCTAGATAGATTTTTAAGAAACAGTTGTTTTTAAAGTCACATGAGACAACGCGACGTGTAACATTTTTAGATAGAAACAAAAATAATATTTGAAACAATATTCTTCAAACTCTCTATAATTTTAAAAAGATCTAAGGAGTCGGTGACGTCACTTTCCGTTTTCAAAAGCATCGGTGACTCCAAACAGTCTGTCTGCATGTATGATCTCAAACTATTTTCAAAAAGGATTCCGCACGGTTCTTATGTAATGTAATGTAATATTGTCGACTCGAGTTGTAATGAAAAATTCTAAGACTCCGTATACAGGGTAAATTATAATTACATAATTTTAATGCAATTCTTTGAACAAAATCAGTCAAACGAAAAGCTCGTAGACTTGCAGAATGAGTGAATATCATTTGATTTTGATATTGGGTGATCTGATGTTACTATTATACAGGGTCACTCAAAATTTTATTTTTTGGTTGTATTCATTTAAATTTTTTTAAGGAACATCCATACAAATTAAACATAAACTAATGACTGCCTAGTTTCCATGTTGCCACATGCTCGAGCTTGGACAAATCGCGTCGGTTGCGCCATCTCTTGACGACATAAAATAGATCGAATTTTTAAATATATGGGAATTAACGTTTTTTTGTGTAAATATATTGTGTTTTATCGAAAATAAATATATCATAAAGTAAAATGGAAATATTTGCTACAACTAATAAGTATATTGACACAAAATTAAATATATTTGCAAAAACACTTTTTACCCGAACGGCGCCTCATAGCTAATAGCGATATAAACGCAAAACGATCTTATAATTGCAGCAAATTGCAAAATATTTTCGTACGGCTTCGAGGCCTTTAAAAGAATTGCATAATCAAGTTTAAGCCGATCGAAATCGGCTTAGAGACGACGTATTTTTATTGTTCGGTAGGATTTCCGTTCCGTTCCTTCTAACTGTAGACAGCGTGTTCAATCCGCGTTTGTAAGGCTTACGTCGATTAGAACTCAAACTTGCTGTAAGGCTTCTGAAACCATTTCGTGCTGTTTAAATACACTCTTAGTGAGGAGTGACTGCTGGATCGGAGCGACGGTGGTCGCAGTTCGCAGTTCGCAGTTTGAATTAGTCTGACCTAAATACAAAAAAAAATCGGTGCCGAGATAATTGATTGGTTCCCTCAATTCATTGCATTGGCGCAGCCAGGGAGGGGGCTTTGGGGCTGCAGTCCCGTCCCCAAGCCACCAAATGACTATTAAACTTATGGCGTATAATACAGGAACAATATTGAAAAAATTCTAGAATTTTCGGAAGTATTTTTCGTTGGCGATTTATGTGCTAGGGTACCAGATCCTAGTGCTCTTTTACATTTTTCGCTTTTTGTGACCATAAAGAGACACATTCGTTTAATACATCTAAAACTTTCAAACATCGAAGAAACCAATGAAATTACCTCCCATACAATCTAGTCTGCGACAGTAGGCTGAAAAAAGTCCGAACAAAATCGCACTTTGGAAACCAGTGATAAAACAGAAACAAACTGGTAAAAAAACGTAGTTTTTATCTGTATAGAATCCAGTCGCCCCTCGGTCGGTTTAGCAGTCACTCAGGCTAAACGTACTGCTAAATCTCTGTCACTTGAGATCATTCGACACAAATCAATGGTAGGAAGTTAAACCTGAGAACTTCAAGACGACAAAATCAATTTCGTTTAATGCCAAAGAAGCCCTTTTCAAATCTCTTTTTAATGTTGGTGACGTTGCGGAGTAACTTAATCTGCTGGCTTGTTTAATGTGATTATTTTAGGGCGAAGTCGAGGTGAATCATAAAAAGTGGTAGATAAAGGTGAAACTCGGAGAAGAGAATTAGTTAAATGAGAAATCACTGGGTTTCCGATGATTTCAGATAGAAACTGTTACATTTCAATATAGGATATAGACCCAGATATATGAATCGAACTTTATCAATAGTGATACTTTGTCTTCAAAACTCAAGAGTTATTTGATTATGTTCTGTTGTTTCAGTTCGTTTTCAAATAAAAATCACTCACCATTTGGACTATGTTGATCTTTAGGAATTTGTGACGGTATCCTACCCCAATACCACGGGAGGGTCCTGGGGTCACTTGGGGTTCCACAAAGTGCAGCGTATCTGCTACTAGCTGCTGCCAAAGCTCCAAAATGTGACATGAGTCCCAACCTAGAATAATGTTCTAAATTAATAAAAAATATATACCTCACCAGCCTTTTTTATGTCAAATGAGGAAGAGAATTACAAATTTTAGTTCGAAAATATGAATAGGAAATTTATAAAATCTTTTGTGGAATCATCTGGGACTGAAAGACAAACTTTAGTCGCTATATTCCATCGTTCAAGATAACCTCTTGGGAGGTATTCACTTTCAGATTTTTTCTTTCCTTTTCAGTTAGAGTCTTTTCACAATATCTATCAGATGTAGTTCAATGTCCAGCGTGGCTTGTGCCGGAGAAGTAGTTGTTTTCTGTTAGATATTACAAATAAGTCACATTTTTCATTTTTCAATTTTCATGGAGAATGTTCCCCCTTTTCAATTACAAATATTTTGCATTTGTCAATTTTTGAAAGTATGAATAATAGTGAATTGTGGGAATTGTATACATGATATTGAATTTTTAAGCTTGAATCGAATACAAGTATAATAAGTATTTTGTTTTTCGTGGAGGTTTGAGTTCGTTTTGCAATTCCTTCTCCACCAAATACATTCAATTCATCATCCAAAGTTTGAGAATACACAAATGGATCTGAACATTTAAAGAAATCAACATGAACGAAGAAAAAATATTACGAAAGCGCGGGAGGGCCACAAGAGGTTTTTTTCATCATTTCGACTATAAAGTCGAAATTTCGAGAAAAGAGTCAAAATATCGACTTTTATGTAGAAATTTCGAGTTTTATCTCGAAATTTTGACTTATTATGATTAAAGTCGAAATTTCGGCGTAGTTGCCTGGACTATCTTTTTCATAGATTGTTTTCGATACTAGAAAATGTAGAGGTCTAGAGGAATTTGTAACACACTGAATTATTTTAATTTTTTTTGTTCCTCTGGTGAAGAAGTTAAAGTAACTCAATCGACAGTTGAATTCAATTGTTTCAGATCAATAAATTTCATTTATTAATATTATTACCAACACCCCGAGAAAAGCCCTCATTTGAATATTGGATGGTGATTTAATGGCGACAGTTAATACTTTAAGTGGGGTGGAAACTTTGGCTCAAAACCCATAAACGTTTGAACTGCACTCCAGTCAGTTTTAATAGGGCTACTGAATTATTCACGGTTGAAATACTAATGAAACTTAATAGACAGATTAACCCGTGGCGAAAATCAGATTCCCCGTCGAACTTTTGTTTAATTTCGCCCAATAGGCACTCACTAAATATTTCAGATTGAGTTTTAATATCCATACTTGAAATAACAGCCGGATCCTAGCGCACCTTTTACATTTATCGCATTTTGCGACCATAACGAGACACATTCGTTAAATACATAGGTATATAGAAAAAAGCTAAGAAAATTTCCTACAAGATAATGTTATCGTTTGCTCGCCTCACATTTCGCTTGTAAATGTTATAGGTGGTTATGTGTGCTAGGATGCCAGATGGTAGCGTACTTTTTGCATTTTTTGTATTTTGCGACCATAACAAAACACATTCGTTAAATACATATCTATATAGAAAGAAAGCTAAGAAAATTTCCTACAAGATGACGTTATCGTTTGCTTGCCTAACAGTTCGCTTGTAGATGTCATAGGTGGTTCTGTGTGCTAGGATGCCAGATTGTAGCGTACTTTTTACATTTTTTGCATTTTGCGACCATAACAAGACACATTCGTTAAATACATATCGATATAGAAAAAAAGCTAAGAAAATTTATCACAAGATGACGTTATCGTTTGCTTGCCTTACAGTTCGCTTGTAGATGTTATAGTTGGTTATGTGTGCTAGGATGCCAAATTGTACCGTACTTTTAACATTTTTCACATTTTGAGACCATAACGAGATTCGTTAAATACATTTCTATATAGAAAGAAAGCTAAGAAAATTTCCTAGAAGATGAAGTTATAGTTTGCTTGCCTAACAGTTCGCTTGTAGATTTTATAGGTGGTTATGAGTGCTAGGATGCCAGATGGTAGCGTACTTTTTACATTTTTGCATTTTGCGACCATAACGAGACACATTCGTTAAATACATATCTATATAGAAAAAAAGCTAAGAAAATTTCCTATAAGGTAAACTTATCGTTTGCTTGCCTATCGTTTTGTGTGCTAGTATGCCATCAGGGACCAGTGGTGTAGATGTTAGCGCGCCTGACTAGAGATTGGGAAGCTTGGGTTCGACCCCCAGCTGGTCCACATTTTTATTTCAGTTTTTCAACTGTTCATTTTCATGTATGAATTGCCGCCTAACTCTCCCATTCATACCGAATAATAATTTACGATACATACGATTCTTCCACGCTCAAAAACCCAAAAGGACACTCCTCTACGCCCATGCTGTCACAGTGGAGGTCCCACGAGGCAATCTACTAACTCAGTCTATCCGCCATTAACTTTGCATCGAGTTAAGTGTTCCTGTTCGAAAGGAACTCCTTGAGCGGAAGAAAACTTCAAGGCTTCCGCAATATTCCCTAAGAAGCTTAGTCAGCCTTGTTTAAGTGCCTCGATATTGCTACATGATCAGTAAACAACTTTTAAGTGGAAAGTATTGCAGGAGAAAAATGATAGGGTGGAACTTGAATGTTCGTCTGAATGTGACATGAAACTTAAAAAAATTACCCTGATTGATTGTCGGAGCAAACTCTTATGTGTTATGTTCCTAGGCATGTTTTTTTCTAATTATTCTAATCTATCATGCTCTCTATTTAAATACCGGAATTATAATCAATAATTAAAAACTTTGGCAGTAGGAAATGACGTCAAAAAACATCCCAACAAAGATTGTCCAAAGTAAACATAGTTCCGGTAGGTTTACAGTAATTTATTGATGAAATGATAATAATCAATCAGTTGCAAAAATCTAGATAAGACTGGGATAAGACTGGGCCATGAAATAAATTTTGCGGACATGGAGTTTGACCAATAACAAAATCCATCAAGCGACACATTGATTGGTATGAACAAGAAAATTTAAAACCATAAGAACATAATCCTTACTGCGAAAGTTGTCTCGGAACAAAAATATTGCATGAGACAAATTTGGTGAGAAGGTTTTCTGCAATTCGTTATATATACTTGGAACTTGTTTCAGTGTATAATTTCCTCCAATTTAAAATACATAAGGACCGAAGGCGAAAGGAAAAGGGGAGAGAGCCTAACGAAAGAAAAAAGAGCAATAGAAATACAAAAGAGAAAGGAATAAGAAAAACAGGAAGAAGTACGACAAACATAGAAGATTAAGATAAAGCTAAAAGGAATAGGAAGAATGAGACTATCAAAACTCAAAGGCAAAGGAAAAGAAAGAAAGAAAAAAGGGGGACGAAGGGTTGGAGAGAAACAAGAAGAAGCACGACAAACAGAAGATAATTGACCAAGGTTTTAAGGAAAACAATTTAAAGAACGACGACGACCGAGAGAAAACAAGGAATAATAAGAATGTATACGACCGGCTTCGAAGTACAATAGGAAAATAAATGTCAGATGAGAGAAGAGAAAAACCGTTTGCAAGACTAGCTTCTTGAAATTCCGCAAGAACAGAAATACCAAGGACACGAGAAAAAACAGAGCAGGACTGGACCAATTGCAGAAAATCAACCAATGTAGCTGGAGAAATACAAGAGGAACAGGGTTAGCTTCTGGAAATTTCGGAAGACCTTTTTGGACGAAGAAACACTAAAACACTAAAACACTAAAACACTAAACAAATAATAAATATTTGATTGTCGCTCTAAGATAATGTTAACTCTAAGATGATAATAATTGTTATTTGAGAATGGAGTAATCTGAATCTATCATTTAATGATGGGCAGGTAATATTAAGAATTATTGAAAATTCCAACATTATGTTCCTGAGCTTCCCTTATATCCATACCTAGTAATTTTGGAAAAAGCCGAAAAAGCAAAAAAAAATCAGTGCCGGAAAACCAAAACCACATTAAAACAATGTAGGGGCCAATAATTTCAAGAAATCATGGAAAGTGAGGAAAAAACAGCAAGAAAAAAGAAGTAAAGTTGACTTAGTATCAAAGTTTGAGTTCAAGAATTTTTGCCGGAGAGTATCAAATAAATGAATTAGTGAAAAATAGTAAAATTTATTTGGTAGGTACTCTCCGACAAAAATTCTTGAACTCTGTTCACTTCCTGGAGTCTTTGCTGCCGAGGAATGCTTTTTGTGTTTTCCCCGAGGGTGGCGCTGCGACTGACTGCTTCATTGTGAGAAAATATTATTTATATAGTGGATCGTAATTCATTGGGCTGGGGTAGGACGACTTCAATTTTGCCGGGCCTACCCTGTGACTGACGAGAGGCAAGAACCTCGAAACGCGTCTGCAGGTGGTCTTCCACAGCCAAATGAAGGATAATCAATCAATCTACTGTTTGATTACAATAAGAATTTGCATTTGGGTCTTCTTCGAGGAACGTTGCACAAGTATCTGTCAGATGTCGTTCAATGACCGTTATGGTTTTAGCCAGGGAAGTAGTTGTTTTTTGTCAGATGTTTGCTTCGTTTTTCTACATGGTGGAAATATTTGGAGAGTAAGGTACTTTGATATCGTCGATTTTACCATTTCGAAATTTGAGTGAAAAATATTACTGATGGTGAAGAATACACTATAAATCACTTTTTTGTGACTCATGAATTGAAGTGTAACTCACTAGTAATTTTCAGAATATTATCTACATCAAAAGCATCATTAATAATTTGCAGTTTACCTAAATGACAGTGTTTTAAGGTAAATTGAAATTCAATTTCTTTGGGGATCCACCAAAGTATTTGTTAGGTAATTGTTTTCATAAAATGTCTGACTCGTCTTATTCAAATAGGTTTATTAAATGAAACACCGAATCATCTCGAATTAAGCATTTCCTTTCTCATCGGAGGATAAACATCAGGTAAACAAGACGAAAGTAAGCGGATATTCTAAGAGAGCATTCACTACTGTCAGGTAATCTCACACAAATTTTGTTTGTTTGTCGTTTGTTCTTGCTTTTTAATCTCCAAGCGGATTTTGAATGGGTGATTTCAAATCGGATAGCAGAAGTTTGATATTTGAGTGTTTAGTTTCACAGATTCGGGGAAAGGAAAGACTAAATACTGTTGAGTTGATTTTGGCTAGTCTTAATAAAAAACAGCCATTGACTGATGGGAACACTAAAGAGGCAGTGAGTTCCAAAGCTTAGTCGTTTGTTAAGATGGAGTCCTCTGTAAAAGAATTTTGGCATACCTCCAAAGTGATGACAAAAGGAATGTGAAGACTGAGTTTGATGTGTCAGATTCAAAAGGACCACAAATGGTGGAAGGATTGATGATATTTCGGAAGAGCATCTGTCATGGAAATATTATATATAAAACAGATACTGATCGCCAATCTTCATTTTTATCAATATCATAATTGCCCAAGTTTGTTAAACATACACATGCCAAGATATTTAATTTTTTTCACTTTTTCAATTTTTCGGAATTTAGGAAATGCTTTAGAGCAAGTAGATTTATGAATAAGAATTATTCGCATATCGGGCTGTTGGCTACTTTGGAGAGAGAATGTTATAAATTCCGTTTACAAGACAATGACATTAGGGAGATTGTCATTTAGCCATATTTTTATTTTTTGTAACCTTTCTTCCGTATCATTATATACTTGCCGTCATGTCTCTTTATAAACAACGACAGTATCATCCGCGAATGAGATGAGATGGCCTTTGAAATTACCTATTTCAGCTATACTGTTGATAAGTTGATATAAACTAAACATAAAATATCTTCCAAAACTGTGCCCTGGGGTAGTCTAATAGAGATCTCACGTGGAGAACTGATGCTATTGTCAATTTCAAGAGTTCGTTTTCTGTGTAGTGGCTTTTGAAATTTTCATTTGCCGGTCTTCGTATTTCATAACTATAAGGTTTGTATATAATTTTTTCGTGAAAAATCGTGTTAAAGACCTTGGCCAAAACTATAGAAAAATTATGTAATTGTTGAAATGATCCTAGTGCTACGTTGTTTTAGAAATGGAATTCAATATAGCGGATTTTGTATTACTTTATTGATGAACCCCAATTTTCTTTCTCTCATCACGTTGTTTTTATCAAAGAAATTAACTAGACGCCTTTTCAGAGTATATTCTAACACCTTCGCGAAATTTCTTCTACCAAACAAAATATCAAAAAATTTCCTCAGGGTTTTGTACTCTGTTCTTCCAAAAGGAAACATTTCTATTTGTATAAAAGGATCCACCAGACACTGTGTGACATCAATTATATTATCTCATCGGTCTTATATTCGATTTTGCAAATATAAATTGCCTAATTCAGTTTTTGCATTTGTTCACCCTATAATGAACATTTTACCCCTTCCCACGTATTTTTTTCCAAACATTCTCAAATCTCCACTCACCTCGACAAAACGGCACTATCGGACCCCGCAGTCAGCCCAGCGTTCTCCAGCACACTCTGACCACCTCGCTCTCCCGACATGAACCCATTTTTCTTCGCCGCCGGCTCCGTCCTCGACAGAATACTCGAAATGGAAAAGTTCGTCGAGCCGCCGGAGCTCTTTTGCGTCGCAGACGGCCTGTTTTTCTCCGTCCGACCGTCTTCATCTTCACTCGTTTTAATCACCGGAAAGACACCGGAGGAACGGCTAGTCAGTCTATAGCTATCGGGTTCCGGAGAATTGTTCCGGCTGCCCGATTCGGGACTGGAAACCACGTTTATTTCCGTTTCTCTAGTTGGCGAGCTCATCTTCAGCGTTGAACACGGATCGGTAGCACTATCACTATCACTGTCCCGTGCAGAAAAGATCGGAACACCACTCCGTGACGTATAATCACGTCAAGCGACCCAACTATAAAATATCAACAACCCGAGAGCTCGTCTATGACAGAGTATCGCTTGTAAGTATTTAGATTGAGTTTGTAGGACTTTGCGAGGGGCGGCGAAACGCAGGACACACCCCCGTGCAGCCAGGAACACCCCTAACTTCACCTGACGCCGGTTCTTTCAGTCGGACCCTTTCGGCCGCCATATTCCCGTCCCTTTCTCACCCCTTATAACGGTTTCGAGATACTTCTCTAACGTGTCGCAATGTGTAAATGTATTCGCCGTCCGTCTCGCTCTGAAGGGCGATTGTTCGTCTTTGTTTAGCGCCGAAAGTTGGCACCCCTTAAACTGTTGTTTCTTAGTAGTTTGTTCCGTCGCGGGGAAGTGCTTCTGGAAGTAAATGCTCAGATAAGCTCACATGTTAACAAATAATTCCGGTTATTTTGTTGGTCGGAAGGATGAGGCGTGTTTGCGTCGGAGTTGATTTGTTTCTTTGAGGTGGCACGGTTAATTAGTTCTGGTGGAAGGAAAAGTGGCTTTTACGTCTTGATTACGTGGAATCCTCTGACTGAAACCGAGATTTATGATCGGGATATCATAATAATAATAATAATAATAATAATCGTCTTTATTACTCACAAAACAGACTATACATTTTTGTAATACGAAGAGAAAAAAACAAGATTTACTAAATTGGAGTAAAAGGCGAAGTTCAATTTAGGTGGTGATAGAAATCACCAGTAAATTGTTCTTCCACTTAACCTTAGAACGTCTCTTAGCCTTGATGTAGTAGTCAAGCTCAATTGTTTCATTTCAAGAAATCATATACATATATCTGATAACTGATAGAGGATCGTTTCAATAAAAAAAAAAATTAAGAGGGAGGGAAATACATGATTAGAATAATAAGGCCACTTTTATCTATTTCATACACTGCTGATGGAATAGAAAATTTTTCAAACTGTTTTTGAAATTCCACATACTTCCATCTTTCATCACTTGAGGAATGGAGTTATATACGTTACATATCTGATAGGAAAATGACCGTTTGAAAAGTTCTAATCTGAAAGAGGGTGGTGATAAAGTACCTTTATGTCTAATATTCAGATTGTGAATATCAGATCGAAATCTAATTTTCCTATGAAGGTACGAAGGTGTTCTGTTCATAATAAGTTGGTGATAGAAACAAGCACTGTGCAGAATCCGCCTATTTTCCATATTCTACCAATTAGCTTTTCGTAATTTAAATGTGATTTTTTGACTCCTACGTATGCCATATATTAATCTTAAACATGAGTTTTGAAATTTCTGAATTTTTGTCTTGATATTGATTGATCAAATTTGGGCCACATAAAGTATCAGCATAGTTGAAAATTGATAAGACCATCGTTTCACATAAAGTAGATTGGACATTCAAAGGAAGAAGATGCCTGCTGCCACATATCAATTTCAGTGACGAGTATGCTTTTTGTAGCAACTTATTCACGTGCTTCTCAAACTTCATGTCCGTGTCAATCAAAACACCTAAATTTTTTGCTAATTCCACTTTTACAAGAGGCTCATTGTCTATTGAAATATTAACATTAGGTGAATTAGTTTTAGTGACTTTTGGTCCAAAGATCATCAGATTTGATTTGGAGGCATTGATTAATAAACAATGGTCAGATGCAAGTTTTACAAAAGCATTGAGCTCTACATTAATTATTGCACACGCATTTTCAATTTCATCCAAAGGAAACGTGTAATAAATTTGAGTATCATCGGCATAAAGATGAATAGAGCAATTCTCAAGAGATTGTAACAAACCAGAGGTATACATGGTGAAGAGCAAAGGACCCAAAATCGAACCTTGAGGCACCCCTGAACGAAGATCAAGATATTGGGACATACTGTCTTCGATATGAACTTTTTGTTGTCTGTTGTTCAAATATGCATTCATTAAAGCAACAGCTGAATCAGAAAGTCCATTATAATGTAATATCGCTAAAAGCAGATCAAAGTTTATGGTATCAAAAGCGCGGCTGAAATCCAAGAGAATCAAGATTGTACAAAGACCTTTGTCTTTAGCTCTGAAAATATCATCAGCTATGTGCAGAAGAGCAGATGTACAGCTGTGCCCTTTTCGAAAACCTGACTGGACTTCCGGTAGTAGTGAATGACTTGTAATATGATTTCTAAGTTGTGACTCAATTGCTCTCTCTAAAACTTTGGACAGAGTCGGGAGGATGCTCAATGCTAGAAGGTCTTTATAACCTTTTGGATTAGATTTCTTGAGCAAAACTTTAACAACAGCCTTTTTCCATGAATCAGGTACAACGTTGTTGCATAAACAATAATTTATTATATGTGTAATGTATGTGATTATGTGCGGACAACATAATTTGATAAGTCTTAAATTCAATTCATCACAACCCTTTGCATTGGTTTTAATATCACATATAGTCCTGTAGACAAAAAAGTCATTCACTTCATGGAACTCAAATGAAGAATTGATACGGGTATTATTACTATAAAAATGTAAAAGATCAGGTGGTGGCTGACTGGGAGGAATCGAGTTTATGAAATAATCATTTATATCACTAGAGTTCTTCAAGTGTTCTGGAAGGTCGTATGACTTATCCGATATTATTTTATTTTATTTCAAAGTTTTCCATAAGTGTTTTTTACTATTTGTGTTGAACTGTTGAGTAACGTAGGCTTTTTTCGAACTTTTATGAATAATTTTATTAATTACGTAAATCAATACGGATTCCTCAGGGATCTGTTTTGTGGTAATTTTCATTCATGATTTACATCAATGATTTCAGCCAATACATGTTAACAGACTAATGTGTATTCTTCGCTACGATACAACCATTTTAGCATCCGACAAAACAGTAAGGAACAGAGAAGAATAGTGATGCTTATTCGGACCATGCTTCCAGATGGTTCACAGCAAATCAATTGAAACTGAATAGAAAACACAAAGAATATTTTTTTACAACTTTGTCAATAATAATCGAAATGGTAAACTACTTGGTTTGATCATCGCCGGAAATTTATCTTGGTCAGCTCACTTGGAAGAATTATCTAAACTTTTTTGGATTGACTTGAAGGAAATGCATTATATACGACACAAAGGTGAAAACGATTGATAGATTTCCACACATTTTATCATACTCGCGACACCAGTAGCTTTCTCTAAATTGTTGTACTGATTGCTTGAGAAAGCAACTGCGCATCAAAACATGTTGCAAGTATATCAAAATCTGTGCATGGAAATCGAATCGTGTTAATCTTATGGTCAATTTAATAAAAAAATCATCATCGAGTTAACATTCAAGATTTAGGAGTATATGAAAAAGCTGATTCGCCCTTTTGAATAATTCAACAGGATTCAAGCAACAGGCTCCATATATTCTTGAATCTTAAGTGTTAAATCAATGTTGAATATTTTTGTAAATTGACTCTTGGTCAAGTAAATTAAGGCCGATTCAGATACATGGGTGCCCACCCAGGGTTTTTGACCCTGCATGATGAATTCCTCCAGTATTAACAAAATTAATATATCTGAACCAGAGAAAATATGGCATTTTGAATGTATGTGGACTGTGTTGCAGTTTACTGGCACAAGGGTGAAAAATATAAGCTTGTAAATTGCACATGCTTCAAAAACCCTGTATGGGCAATTTACAAGCATATATTTTGAAATTCCGACATTTTCGTTCAAAGAGTCGGAAGCACGTCAAAATACGTTAGAGAATAAGAATTTGATATTCGAAAAATAAAAAATAAAAAAGTTCAAAAATGTATGTATGGTAATATGAGTGACTTTTTTGTCCGTCGATTTTTTTCTTTGATATTCCCAGTGTATACTAATTCAGCCCTTCTGAATCGATTGGCGTTCGCAGAATTGGTCTATCTCTAACCGTTCTCGAGTTGGTCAGCTCTGAATCAGTTTTCAAATGTTTTTTTTTGGCGCCAAAAATATTTCCGATGAGTTTCCGACATTTTCGTTCAAAGAGTCGGAATCAGCACGTCAAAATACGTTAGAGGACAAACATTTTATATTCGAAAAATAAAAAATAAAAAAGTTCAAAAATGTATGTATGGTAATATAATCGACTTTTTTGTCCGTCAATTTTTTTCTTTGAAATTCCCAGTGTATACTAATTCAGCCCTTCTGAATCGATTGGCGTTCGCAGAATTCGTCTATCTCTAACTGTTCTAGAATTGGTCAGCTCTGAATCAGTTTTCAAATAGTTTTTTTGGCGCCAAAAATATTTCCGATCAGTTTCCGACATTTTCGTTCAAAGAGTCGGAATCAGCACGTCAAAATACGTTAGAGGACAAAAATTTGCTATTCGAAAAATAAAAAATAAAAAAGTTAAAAAATGTACGTATGGTAATATAATCGACTTTTTTGTCCGTCGATTTTTTTCGTTGAAATTCTCAGTGTATACTAATTCAGCCCTTCTGAATCGTTTGGCGTTCGCAGGATTCGTCTATCTCTAACTGTTCTCGAGTTGGTCAGCTCTGAATCAGTTTTCAAATGGTTTTTTTGGCGCCAAAAATATTTCCGATGAGTTTCCAACATTTTCGTTCAAAGAGTCGGAATCAGCACGTCAAAATACGTTAGAGGACAAAAATTTGCTATTCGAAAAATCAAAAATTAAAAGTTCAAAAAATTATGTATGGTAATATAATTGACTTTTTGTTTATCGATTTTTTCCGTTCAAATTCTCGGTGTATACTAATTCGGCAATTCTGAATCGATTAGCGTTCGCAGAATTGGTCTATCTCTAACCGTTCTCGAGTTCGACAGCATTAAATCCATTTTCGTTCAAAGATTCGGAATAAGCACGTCAAATTACGTTGGAAGACGAAAATTTGAATTTCGAAAAATGAAAAATAAAAAAGTTCAAAAAATTATCTATCATGATATAATCGACTATTTTGTCCGTCGTTTTTTTTTAAGGAGTAAAAACGTTTCGGAAATGTGGATAAGTAATAAGACTAAATTTTCAACGAGGAATCGCTCCTTGAAGTTTTCCATAATATAAAAAGAGAACTTGCACAAACTGACGAAATACTTTCTGATGCTCGTTCAGCAGTGTCATCAAATACGACTGAACGTAAAATCACACCCCCAACCACCCCCACACCAAAATTGATCCAATTATCCCGACAACAGAGCTCGTACAGGTATCCTTTTATCGAATTCGGCGAATTAACCGAACTTGTAAATGATTGAGTGGATACAAATCCAAGAGAGCTCGAAAACATCTGGATATACTTTCCCCTAGCCCAATTTTCCGCCACTCCAACCCCACCGCCCGGTCCCGACCAATGATAGAATCCGCCAACATCCCCGTCCGCGCGGAATTGCCGGCCTCCAATCACATCTGAGGTTTTCAAGTCAATATTTGCTACTTTATGAATGTCGGCTTTGCCGTCTTTGTGAAGCGAAATGATCAGTATACTGAGGCGATAAATAGCTATAGCTTCATTGCTTCATTGTGTTCCAGATTCTGTTAACATGCCTCCGCTGCTGCTATGGCCGTCTTTCTCTGGCGTTCGCTCGGTGTCCGTCGTCGTTGCTTGTTTTATTTCTATTGATCGCGGCTTTTGTGTACTTTGTATTGTTGATGAAATTTCTGACCTGGTTTTCACGTTTCAAGGTGAAACTGAAAGGGGAACACTCTCCATGAAAATTGAAAATTGAAAAATGTGATTTATTTGTAATATCTAACAGAAAACAACTACTTCCCCGGCTAAAGCCATGCTGGACATTGAACTACATCTGATAGATATTGTGAAAAGACTCTAACTGAAAAGAAAAAATCTGAAGGTGAAAATTAGCATTTTCATTCAGATAGTTGATTTTTTAAAGTCGTCTCCACAATATATATATATATATATTTCACCCTATGGTAAGGGGAAGGGTGTTAACGCAGGTTTGGCAAGAACTTGTCAAAAGACTTGCGTCACATGAAATTCAAAAACATGTTTTCGAGCATATTCGTGTAGCGTTAAAATTGTTGTCTACTTCTACTGTTTTTGAACAGGTTAAAAGATTTTTTCCTTTTCAGTGCATTATATAAAAACTAGTCTTTAAAAATGTTCTTTTTATAATTTTTATTTGTTTAGTTCATTTTTTATGTGAAACTGAAAATCTCCAACCCAAAAACCATCACATACCAATTTTGAATAAATCAGATCATAATCACAAAACTCGTCCGCTGTATTGGACTCGCCATTTTTTTTTAAATTCCATAATTCATTGTTACCGGAATTACGAACACCTGCCAAATTTCAAATAAATTGCACTACTTATTAGAAAAGGGTCAAATTCAAAAAAATATAGAAGTTTACTCCAAAAATTCTTGAAAAAAAATAATACATTTCCATCACCATGTATCTTGAAAACCAAGCCGTTTGGGACATAGGTTTATATGAAATTTTGGTCTTGAAAACTTTCAAAGAATCACTTCCCGAAGTTTGTCAACGTACATTATTATATATATATAAGAGAATATATGTAAGAAAGAGAATATATACAGTGTGACCCATTTAAGATGGAAGCACCCTTTTAAAACTTACATTTTTCAACCGATTTGATTGATTTTTTTTCGTCAGGTAGACATTCAAAAAGCCCACCAGTACACTAAATTTCATGAATAAATCTCCTTTTCCAGGGCCAACTTATCTTATTTTTCAAGGTAAAAAATCTAAAAAAATTACTAGCGATTTTTTTATAAAAAATCTGACTCGTGATTCGCGACATTTTCAAATGGTTCATATGTAAATTACGTTGAAATGCGCCAAACAATAAAAAAGTTATAAGGGAATGAAATTTGAAAAATATGCCGTTTCAATTCAATTTCAGAACTCTTATCGAAATTTGGAATACACCACTGTATTCAGGAGGTCTCAATATATCAGTGGTCAAAATTTCATCGAGATCTGTTCATAAATAAAAAAATCATAAGATAGTAAAATTTGAGAAATAAGTAAATGGAATTTCACGAAAATGTCATTTATCTCATGATTTTTATTTATAAACAAATTTCAATGAAATTATAGTCACCCAATGGGCATACGTACGTTTTTTAAACGTGTTATAAACGTGGCATTGGTAGAAAATTTAAACGTCAATAATTTAGTGTAATCTTCAACGTTGGAAGAATACGTTATAAAGATGTGTTTTCAACGTTAGAATTGTTAATCAAACTCGCTTTATGATATTCATTTATCAATGTTTATGATACGTTCCTTAACTTTTTATTTGGAAAAAACAATGTTGTTTTACCGAGTATCTTCGACGTTCAAAAAACCTGATTGAAAACGGCAATAAAGCGATAATTAGTAAGCAATTGGTTTAATATAACGTTGTTACACGCGACATTTTTTCGTTGAAAAAACGTTCGGTTTTTAGCCATTTCACAACGTTATTTCAACGTCCTTGTGCCCATTGGGCGGTGATATTTCGAGACTCTCTTAATCCGGTTGTGTAGTCAAAGTTCATTCCTTTATAACTTTTTTATTGATTGACGCATTTCAATGTAATTTACATTTGAACCATTTGAAAATATCGCGAATCCAGTGGTGTGGTCAGATTTTTCATGAAAAAATCGCTAGTAATTTTTTTAGATTTTTTACCTTGAAAGTTGGCCCTGGTAAGAGAGATTTATTCATGAAATTTGGTGTCCTGGTGGACTTTTTGAATGTCTACCAAACGAAAAAAAAAATCATTCCAATCGGTTGAAAAATTTAAGTTTTAGAAGGGTGCTTCCATCTTAAATGGGCCACACTGTATAAGAAATGTATAAGAGAAATATTGAAAGTTTCAGATGGCGCAGAAGCATTTTTTTCTCACTTGTATAGACAATTGAGGTAAAATATTTATATTCAAATATTGGCGTTTTTCAAATGATTTCCTTCCGCCCAAATTCCATCCCTTTCAGCAGCCTAAAATTGTTTTTAAACGTCCCCGATTCGTATTATTGCCCTTTTGTGACAATGGCGAGCGGATTAGGCGATTAACCAGAAGTGTATATTAGTAGAAGTGCCTTTCTTCAAACCACCGTTTGTGTCGGCATTTACACTTCCTTGCCGGCTAAGTACCGATAAGTACCCATTCATCTCCGGCCATTAGTATTGTGTCACAGATGAGATTATGCCGATTCTCTTCGAACTTTAGGGATGCGTTATTCAATTTCTGCTCTTGAGTGTGAGCCGGGTATGCTTATAAGCAAGAAACAGCAGCTGCATTGTGATTCGGTATTCAGATTTCCTTAATCTTCTCAAGATTTGGATGAACAGTATTACGTAATATCGTTGTGAGAGCTTGTGAACGATTTGAAAAGTTCAAAATCCCCTTCTATTCCCAAGTAGCAATTCAACGTTGCGGCAACGTGTTCGGAAAAGTTGTGCTACCAAACATAAGTTGCGTTGCCGACGTCAACACAACGTTGTCACAACCCTGTTTTACACCAATAATTTGGTCAATCATTTTTGGGTTTTTACAACGTTTCTGCTGCAACTGTAGGTAACAGTTTGTCGTTTCCTAAACGTTGCTGATTTTACTTAAGAACAACAGCACATCAGCGCCCTCTCAAGCGGCAATGACAGTTTATTTTCTATGGTGTTCAGAAAATAGTTGATTTATCAACCAAATAATTACTTAATAAATAAATTGTCATGATAAAAAATCATAAATTATCAGTTTACTAGTGTGAAAAGTTTTGGAGAATTCCTAAAGAAAACGAAAATACAATCAGGTTTCATGATAAGCGTTCCTAAAATTGAATGTTCTTCAACGTAGGCGGCTTGAAACATAATTCAAAAAGCAATACACAAAAGCTCATATTATTTCAACGAAGTCAAAATTTGTTCTACTTATTTAAACAATGCTGCTTTTTTGTTTCGCTTTTTATGCTCATGGCCGCCTTCGTTGAAGAATATCTAATTTTGAGAACACTAATGATAAAACATCTTGTATTTGCGATTTCTTTCGGAAATCTTCAAAACTTTTGTGAAAAGAACATGTTGCCCTTTGAGGAATAGCAGTTGTGAGCATTTTTTATGGATACCATTCCGTTTTTAGAGAACCTCAGTTTTCAACTGTATCGCACTTCGAAGCTTCCTCTGATAACTTCTGATGTCGTTTGTCAGTTTTGATGATTTAAGTTTGAATTTCATGGCCAACTTTGTTTGACTGAACAATCAACTGTATCTCCGCCATTTTTCAAACGATTTTCAATTTTGAAGAACAGTGTTATTACAAATTGCGTGCTCTTTCGGATAATGAAAAAATATGTACAGGGTGTCATTTAAAAAAAAAAAGTTTGGGGTCACTTCTGGTTAAACCGGAAGTGGTAAATTTTCAGTGGAAGGGTCGAAATATGCGTATTCAAGAACTATACCGACATACCAAATTTAAAATATGTATCTTCAAAACTATAGAAAAATTGTGGGGCGTACCTCTCCTCGTGGTCACCCGGTATATATATACAGAGTGACCCATTTGAAAGCAGGCCACCTCTCTATATATATTTATTATCCGATTCAGAAGTTTTTTTTTCAATAGATAGAGCATCAACAGTTTTAGTTGAGTGACATAAATTCGAAATGAAAATAAAAATTTCAAGGCCTACTTCGAATTTTTTTCAAGGTCAAAAATCCAAAAAGCGATTTTTTTAGATACAATTAGACGGCGCCACTGGATTCACGTGATTTATGTGAAATGGAAATGGAATGTGTCTATGAATAAAAAAGTTATATGGGAATGAAATTTGAAAATTGAAATGTCAATAAATCAACACACCTCTTCAATTTCAGAACTTTCATCAAAATTTTGACTACACCACTGGATTCAGAATACTTCGAAATATATTTGATCAGAATTTCATCGAAATCTGTTCATGAATAAAAAAATTATAAAATAATAAAATTTTAAATTAGTGGAATTTTAGGTAAATTTGCTTCACCTAATGAAAATTATTATAAATTTCCGTTAATTTTAACCAGAGATTTTAATAATTTCGGTTCTAATCGAGCTAAAAATTTAATATCGTTCCTACAAATTCTAATGTACATATTCATATCAAATAGTTCAACTTAAATTAGTTCCGAAACGCACATTTTCTGTTTTAGTCCATTATTATTATTATCTATGATATCTGCAGCCGCTGGTGCCAGATGATAAAATAAAAACAACAAAGTCCTCTAAATCTCAAATACTCAAACGTATTTTTCATTTTCAGGTATGTAACTGACGATTTTTTCAAGGAAAAAGGTCGGAATGGCGATTTCCCGTCTGGAGGACGATTTTCCATTCTAAAATATTGATGACTTAGATATGGCATTTAAAAGCAACGGATTCGTTATTCTCTCTATCGATACGCCTATGCGATAAACTCAGTAGCCGAGAAAGAATCACAAAAAGATAAAATCTCAGTGTCACATTTCTGTGCACGCCGCTGAGTATGTCTACACTTACATCTCGATAATCCTATAATCCGCTTGACACAATGGCAGCTTGTTAACAAGCCGGGCGTGCATAAGAGATCGTTAGTTAGCAAAACACTTCTATTGTCACCTTTTGTGTCAGGAATGAGGTTTTAAGTACACCTCGAAGGGTCCTCGCCAACACTTTGCCTTCAATAGAATGAGAAATCGCCGAACATGTTTGCAACTCGGGATTCCTGGTATATCATTATGCGGAGCTCATGATCTCCATCTCGAGTGTATAGGTAAAGGGCCAGCTCTTATTCTTACTATAGTCATGGGCGTAAGCCGTTGCATGGAACTGTTAAGGGTTGTTGAAAGTATCGAATTTATTATTCATAATGTATATACACACAACACACAACACACAATCACTATCACACCGATAGATCTTCAACAGGTATTAGAAAGACTCCCATAGTTCGTATTTTTCATGATAATTTAAATCACCATGCTGATTGTACTACTTTATAAGAGATAGTTCGTAAATGAAAACCGCGGTTTTCGCCCCAGCAGAATTGATTTGTGGAATTTTTTAAACAAGAAATAGTGAAAAAAATTACAACTTTTTTGGTATCTTGCAAATATCCCAATAAGTATTGAAGGAATCGTTTTACAGTCAATGGAACTTGTAGAGAATTATAAAATCTACAAAACAGTTTTTTAAGCGACAAAATCGGTGCCTTTTCCACTGAGAAAATCGGGGAAAACCTCGAAAAAGAGACCATTTTTCAAAAATTCATATTTTGTTCAAATGTGAAGCTGAACAAACAATATTATGGAAACTGATAGATCATAACATTGGTTCAACTCTGCGCAAGATGTTTCCTGTCCGATGTATAGTTTTTGTAAAATATCGTCATAAAAAAATTAAGGGCACATCCTGCAAGATCCCTCCTCCCTCCTCCCTCCTCTCCTCCTCCCTCCTCCCTCCTCCCTCCTCCCTCCTCCCTCCTCCCTCCTCCCTCCTCCCTCCTCCCTCCTCCTCCTCCCTCCCTCCTCCCTCCTCCCTCCTCCCCTCCTCCTCCCTCCTCCCTCCTCCCTCCTCCCTCCTCCCTCCTCCCTCCTCCCTCCTCCCTCCTCCCTCCTCCCTCCTCCCTCCTCCCTCCTCCCTCCTCCCTCCTCCCTCCTCCCTCCTCCCTCCTCCTCCTCCTCCTCTCCTCCCACCTCCCTCCTCCTTCCTCTCCCTCCTCCCTCCTCCCTCCTCCCTCCTCCCTCCTCCCTCCTCCCTCCTCCCTCCTCCCTCCTCCCTCCTCCCTCCTCCCTCCTCCCTCCTCCCTCCTCCCTCCTCCCTCCTCCCTCCTCCCTCCTCCCTCCTCCCTCCTCCCTCCTCCTCCCTCCTCCCTCCTCCCTCCTCCCTCCTCCCTCCTCCCTCCTCCCTCCTCCCTCCTCTCCTCCTCCCTCCTCCCTCCTCCCTCCTCCCTCCTCCCTCCTCCCTCCTCCCTCCTCCTCCTCCCTCCTCCCTCCTCCCTCCTCCCTCCTCCCTCCCTCCTCCTCCCTCCTCCCTCCTCCCTCCTCCCTCCTCTCCTCCCCCCCTCCTCCCTCCCCCCTCCGCCCTCCTCCCTCCTCCCTCCTCCCTCCTCCCATTATGCAAAAAAACGCTACTACCTGATTTTATCTACATGAGAATGTACCATTTGACTGTACTAATGAGGTTTTTGGAGAAAATAAGACGCATGTAAATTCACATATAAATCGAATCGTAATACAACAGGTTTTTCACAAAGTGAATCGGTTTCGCAAATCCTCTCATCGACACACCTCCCAACAGTCACGAACCACTTATCCTAGTAACCTGTATTTTCCTTCGAACAATGCCTTCTTTCACTCACCAGTGTCTTTCAAACAACCCGAGGCGATAATCTTCAGTAAATGTTGACAATATGGAGATACACCTATGTTTCTCTATCGGCGCGTTCCATAAGGGCCATTTACGCCAACTTTGCGATAATCGAGAGGCACTTAAGGCGCTATAAGGGCTTATAGAAGATTAGAGGTATTAGAGTTAAGTACCTCAAAAGTGCAGACGCGATTTGAAAAGTGGCAAGACCCGAGTTGAGTGCTGTTTACTGTACCGATCCAGCATGTAAATCTCAAACGTTTTCAGCGATTTGGGTTTCAACCGGTTGAGGTCTTTTCAGATATTTCGCTCGGAGCATGCATGGGTCTGAAGCGATGTGAGTTTTCGTTGCAGCAGGGTCGCTTTCTGTGTCTTTCGTGTTTGCTTTTACAGGGTTTTGTTGAAACTCACGAGTTTCATACAGTATTTTTTCTACAACTGTAAAAAAAATAACCAATTCATATTTTTTTTGCAAATATGAATTGAATTTGGCTTATTTTTATTGATTCATTATTCGAACAAAGTTCGAAGAGTATGCCGGAGAGTTGTGTTTCAAACAAATGAAACGAACAATTTCGACAGAGTCGAAATCCCTTTCTCTTCACACTATCCCGCAAGATGGAAAATTTGAAGCGAATATTAAAATAACATATTCATCGAGGTCAATATTATTATTAATGTTGACTTGACTTTCGAATAACTAGTTCATCGAAGTAACTTTTAATTTTCTTAGATTTGTATTGAACATAAAGAAACAATCCTCGTGAAGCAACGAATACCTTTTTCTTTCTTTGAACTATGTCAAGGAAATGCACTATCCACGATTATTTCCGGTCAATCTTCATCTTTCATTTTTACTCAAATTAAATTCATAGTTATCAAGAATTCGTTATCTGGATGGATGCCCAATTTCACAAATTTCATTAATTATTGTTGTCAACTAGTTTCTGACGACCATAGCTATCTTGGATTACCTGCTAGTGTAGATTAGGTCCAATAGTTCCTTAGAGGTATATGCTATTATTTTGAATATATTCGCCGCGATAGTTTGGAATTTTGATAATACTTATTTAATACTAAGACTGCTAAGAATATAATTGGTGAAACATTTGTATATCAGATATTTATAGGTTATTAGTTGCCAAAGAAAATGAGAACTGGCTTTATGACAGGATTTCGTTATTATTCGGATCTGTCACTGTTGTTGCATGAAACTGTCGGTTGCCTAGCAACAGCCGTTAAAAAAAGTGCACTTTTTTTAAGCTTTTTCGTTTAATAATGAAATCGTATGTTAATAGTAAAATATTGTAATACTTTACGCACACAAACCACACAAAAAAAGTGACAGTTGTAGAAAAAAAAATATTTATATTCCAGAAAAGAGCACTGAGTACAATAAAAAAACTCAGTTTCAGAGCTTCTTGCAACAATATACATTGAAGAGTGTCTAATGTTTTTATTCAATAATAAGGATTTTTTTAATGCAAATTCACCAACATATTCATACCATAGTAGAGACAGGCATTACACATATCCTATTCTCAGACTGACTGTTACAGAAAATGGTGCCAAATATTCTTGCATGAAATTGTTCAACAAATTACCTCAGAATATTAGAAAGATAGGAAATCGAAACCTTTTCAAAAATGCAATACGAAAAATTCTAGTAGATAGTGAACCCTATACAGTACAAGATTATTTAAATGCCTCTTTTTAAATATTTAAATATACTATTTGACGAATATTTGGTTCTGAATGTGTATGTAATGTTTTTTATTTATATGTGGTTTTCGATATAAAATAAAATTGTAAAAATCTGAGGGCTGCGTGATTATTGAACAAGAAATAGAAGTGTCTCGGCAAATTTGTAACATCATTATTTCATTAGATATTTGATAAGTTTTGAATAAACAACAGTGTGATTTTGTCAAAGAGTTTCTAACACTACACAAATTCAATTCAGTGCGGAGCGATGTCCAATTGGAGACTAGCAGAAGACAGTCCATTCAGCTTTTGCATTCACCGATCTCAACTCAGCCACTGACAACCAGTTGTTTCAGTGTTCGCTAACGATCGTCCTAGATCTCGGCCCGAGTATTTAGTACAAGTGGCAACAGGATAATCGATAGAGTTGGTAGGTAGTTGGAAGTTTTGCTCGTGGCTCGTGGTCTTTATCAATTACCGCTGATTGAACCCAATTGCTGCAGGTCAGCACTAAAACGGAAACCGACCGAAAGGATCGCGTTGGCTACCAATACGGTTCACCTCCTCATTACCCACCTTTATATTCCCTTAACGTAATCATACTGCAGAAATAGTTAATTGAGAAGTAGCCATTAGCGGATCGGAGAATACGTTGTGTTTTTGTAGGATCTGGAAGCCTAAACGGTAGATACCCATGTAGCACCTCATATTGGCTGAATCTTGTTTTCATATTGGGCCAATATGGATATATTGTAAACGTAAAAATAATATTGAACCAATATTTCATCAATGATATTGGTGGAATATTGGCTCAACCTGTTCTGAATGTATATTGTTTCATAAAATATTGGGTCGATATTGGTTCAATAATTTTCACCAATATCGTTAGAGCGATATTGCCTACATATTGTTTCCAGCATCTAGCTCCGATATTGCGGTTTCAATATTCCTCTTATATCGATTTTAGAGATAAAAAACAATATTGTATATCCAAGTTTGATAGCACATTGGTGAAATATTATTTCATCCATATTGGAAAAATTATATTGATCGTATATTTATTGAGATTGTAACGAAAACTTTACGCCAATATTTGAAAGAAAATATGATGCAATATTTTCAGAAATTTTTCATTTTTTGAATTTTAAATTTCTGTCCTCGAACGTATTTTGACGTCC
Organism: Chrysolina haemoptera; assembly: GCA_958298965.1. Lineage (NCBI taxonomy): Eukaryota > Metazoa > Arthropoda > Insecta > Coleoptera > Chrysomelidae > Chrysolina > Chrysolina haemoptera. Next base: position 26,544,288 of record OY282593.1, read on the forward strand.
TGATTCCGAATCTTTGATCGAAAATGTCGAGAAATGTTAAAAAAAACCATTTAAAAACTGTTTCAGAGCTGACCAACTCGATAACGGTTGGAGATAGACGGATTCTGCGAACGCCAATCGATTCAGAATGGTCGAATTAGTATATATTGTGAATTTCGAGTCGATGGAAAAAAATTAAAAATTACTCGAAAAAAGTTAAAAGGGGGTTACCCCTAAAAATCATGAAAAATACTAAGTTGTCACATCGATTTGAAATTTGCAAGATATACGTGAAATTTCATGCTCATTCCGAAAATGTATGATTTTCATATGCTCAGATGAGTCAGATATAAGATTCAGCCGGAAAAGAGTGTTTAAGGTAGAAGATCCAATTTTATGGGATTTTTTATTTTTCATTTTTTGAATTTATAATTTTTGTCCTCGAACGTATTTTGACGTCCTGATTCCCAATCTTTGATCGAAGATGTCGAAAACTCATAGGAAATATATTTGGCGCCAAAAAAACCATTTGAAAACTGAATCAGACCTGACCAACTCAAGAACGGTTAGAGATAGACGGATTCTGCGAACGCCTATCGATTCAGAATGGTCGAATTAGTATATATTGTGAATTTCGAGTCGATGGCAAAAAATTTAAAATTAAAAATTACTCGAAAAAAGTTGAAAGGAGGTTACCCCTAAAAATCATGAAAAATACTAAGTTGTCACATCGATTTGAAATTTGCACTATATACGTGAAATTTCATGCTCATTCCGAAAATGTACGATTTTTATATGCTCAGATAAGTCAGATATAAGATTCAGCCGGAAAAGAGTGTTTAGGGTAGAAGATCCAATTTTATGAGATATTTTATTTTTCCTTTTTTGAATTTCAAATTTTTGTCCTCCAACGAATTTTGACGTGCTGATTCCGAATCTTTGAACGAAAATGTCGAAAACTCATCAGAAATATTTTTGGCGCCAAAAAAACCATTTGAAAACTGAATCAGAGCTGACCAACTCGAGAACGGTTAGAGATAGACGGATTCTGCGAACGCCAATCGATTCAGAATGGTCGAATTAGTATATATTGTGAATTTCGAGTCGATGGAAAAAAATTAAAAATTAAAAATTACTCGAAAAAAGTTGAAAGGGGGTTACCCCTAAAAATCATGAAAAATTCTAAGTTGTCACATCGATTTGAAAATTGCAAGATATACGTGAAATTTCATGCTCATTCCGAAAATGTATGATTTTTATATGCTCAGATGAGTCAGATATAAGATTCAGCCGGAAAAGAGTGTTTAAGGTAGAAGATCCAATTTTATGGGATTTTTTATTTTTCATTTTTTGAATTTATAATTTTTGTCCTCGAACGTATTTTGACGTCCTGATTCCCAATCTTTGATCGAAGATGTCGAAAACTCATAGGAAATATATTTGGCGCCAAAAAAACCATTTGAAAACTGAATCAGACCTGACCAACTCAAGAACGGTTAGAGATAGACGGATTCTGCGAACGCCTATCGATTCAGAATGGTCAAATTAGTATATATTGTGAATTTCGAGTCGATGGCAAAAAATTTAAAATTAAAAATTACTCGAAAAAAGTTGAAAGGAGGTTACCCCTAAAAATCATGAAAAATACTAAGTTGTCACATCGATTTGAAATTTGCACTATATACGTGAAATTTCATGCTCATTCCGAAAATGTACGATTTTTATATGCTCAGATAAGTCAGATATAAGATTCAGCCGGAAAAGAGTGTTTAGGGTAGAAGATCCAATTTTATGAGATATTTTATTTTTCCTTTTTTGAATTTCAAATTTTTGTCCTCCAACGAATTTTGACGTGCTGATTCCGAATCTTTGAACGAAAATGTCGAAAACTCATCAGAAATATTTTTGGCGCCAAAAAAACCATTTGAAAACTGAATCAGAGCTGACCAACTCGAGAACGGTTAGAGATAGACGGATTCTGCGAAAGCCAATCGATTCAGAATGGTCGAATTAGTATATATTGTGAATTTCGAGTCGATGGAAAAAAATTAAAAATTAAAAATTACTCGAAAAAAGTTGAAAGGGGGTTACCCCTAAAAATCATGAAAAATTCTAAGTTGTCACATCGATTTGAAATTTGCACTATGTACGTAAAATTTCATGCTCATTCCGAAAATGTATGATTTTTATATGCTCAGATAAGTCAGATATAAGATTCAGCCGGAAAAGTGTGTTTAAGGTAGAAGATCCAATTTTATGAGATTTTTCATTTTTTATTTTTCATTTTTTGAATTTCAAATTTTTGTCCTCCAACGAATTTTGACGTGCTGATTCCGAATCTTTGAACGAAAATGTCGAAAACTCATCAGAAATATTTTTGGCGCCAAAAAAACCGTTGGAAAACTGATTCAGAGCTTACCAACTCGAGAACGGTTAGAGATAGACGGATTCTGCGAACGCCAATCGATTCAGAATGGTCGAATTAGTATATATTGTGAATTTCGAGTCGATGGAAAAAAATTAAAAATTAAAAATTACTCGAAAAAAGTTGAAAGGGGGTTACCCCTAAAAATCATGAAAAATACTAAGTTGTCACATCGATTTGAAATTTGCACTATATACGTGAAATTTCATGCTCATTCCGAAAATGTATGATTTTTATATGCTCAGATAAGTCAGATATAAGATTCAGCCGGAAAAGAGTGTTTAAGGTAGAAGATCCAATTTTATGAGATTTTTTATTTTTCATTTTTTGAATTTCAAATTTTTGTCCTCCAACGAATTTTGACGTGCTGATTCCGAATCTTTGAACGAAAATATCGAAAACTCATCAGAAATATTTTTGGCGTCAAAAAAACGATTTGAAAACTGAATCAGAGCTGACCAACTCGAGAACGGTTAGAGATAGACGGATTCTGCGAACGCCAATCGATTCAGAATGGTCGAATTAGTATATATTGTGAATTTCGAGTCGATGGAAAAAAATTAAAAATTAAAAATTACTCGAAAACAGTTGAAAGGGGTTACCCCTAAAAATCATGAAAAATACTAAGTTGTCACATCGATTTGAAATTTGCACTATATACGTGAAATTTCATGCTCATTCCGAAAATGTATAATTTTTATATGCTCAGATAAGTCAGATATAAGATTCAGCCGGAAAAGAGTGTTTAAGGTAGAAGATCCAATTTTATGAGATTTTTTATTTTTCATTTTTTGAATTTCAAATTTTTGTCCTCCAACAAATTTTGACGTCCTGATTCCGAATCTTTGAACGAAAATGTCGAAAACTCATCAGAAATATTTTTGGCGCCAAAAAAAACGTTTGAAAACTGATTCAGAGCTGACCAACTCGAGAACGGTTAGAGATAGACGGATTCTGCGAACGCCAATCGATTCAGAATGATCGAATTAGTATATATTGTGGATTTCGAGTCGATGGAAAAAAATTAAAAATTAAAAATTACTCGAAAAAAGTTGAAAGGGGTTACCCCTAAAAATCATGAAAAATACTAAGTTGTCACATCGATTTGAAATTTGCACTATATACGTGAAATTTCATGCTCATTCCGAAAATGTATAATTTTTATATGCTCAGATAAGTCAGATATAAGATTCAGCCGGAAAAGAGTGTTTAAGGTAGAAGATCCAATTTTATGAGATTTTTTATTTTTCATTTTTTGAATTTCAAATTTTTGTCCTCCAACAAATTTTGACGTCCTGATTCCGAATCTTTGAACGAAAATGTCGAAAACTCATCAGAAATATTTTTGGCGCCAAAAAAACCGTTTGAAAACTGATTCAGAGCTGACCAACTCGAGAACGGTTAGAGATAGACGGATTCTGCGAACGCCAATCGATTCAGAATGATCGAATTAGTATATATTGTGGATTTCGAGTCGATGGAAAAAAAATAAAAATTAAAAATTACTCGAAAAAAGTTGAAAGGGGGTTACCCCTAAAAATCATGAAAAATACTAAGTTGTCACATCGATTTGAAATTTGCACTATATACGTAAAATTTCATGCTCATTCCGAAAATGTATAATTTTTATATGCTCAGATAAGTCAGATATAAGATTCAGCCGGAAAAGAGTGTTTAGGGTAGAAGATCCAATTTTATGAGATTTTTTATTTTTCATTTTTTGAATTTAAAATTTTTGTCCTCCAACATATTTTGACGTGCTGATTCCAAATCTTTGAACGAAAATGTCGAAAACTCATCAGAAATATTTTTGGCGCCAAAAAAAACCGTTTGAAAACTGATTCAGAGCTGACCAACTCGAGAACGGTTAGAGATAGACGGATTCTGCGAACGCCAATCGATTTAGAATGGTCGAATTAGTATATATTGTGGATTTCGAGTCGATGGAAAAAAATTAAAAATTAAAAATTACTCGAAAAAAGTTGAAAGGGGGTTACCCCTAAAAATCATGAAAAATACTAAGTTGTCACATCGATTTGAAATTTGCACTATATACGTGAAATTTCATGCTCATTCCGAAAATGTATGATTTTTATATGCTCAGATAAGTCAGATATAAGATTCAGCCGGAAAAGAGTGTTTAAGGTAGAAGATCCAATTTTATGAGATTTTTTATTTTTCATTTTTTGAATTTCACATTTTTGTCCTCCAACAAATTTTGACGTGCTGATTCCGAATCTTTGAACGAAAATGTCGAAAACTCATCAGAAATATTTTTGGCGCCAAAAAAAACGTTTGAAAACTGATTCAGAGCTGACCAACTCGAGAACGGTTAGAGATAGACGGATTCTGCGAACGCCAATCGATTCAGAATGATCGAATTAGTATATATTGTGGATTTCGAGTCGATGGAAAAAAAGTAAAAATTAAAAATTACTCGAAAAAAGTTGAAAGGGGGTTACCCCTAAAAATCATGAAAAATACTAAGTTGTCACATCGATTTGAAATTTGCACTATATACGTAAAATTTCATGCTCATTCCGAAAATGTATAATTTTTATATGCTCAGATAAGTCAGATATAAGATTCAGCCGGAAAAGTGTGTTTAAGGTAGAAGATCCAATTTTATGAGATTTTTTATTTTTCATTTTTTGAATTTAAAATTTTTGTCCTCCAACAAATTTTGACGTGCTGATTCCAAATCTTTGAAAGAAAATGTCGAAAACTCATCAGAAATATTTTTGGCGCCAAAAAAACCGTTTGAAAACTGATTCAGAGCTGACCAACTCGAGAACGGTTAGAGATAGACGGATTCTGCGAACGCCAATCGATTTAGAATGGTCGAATTAGTATATATTGTGGATTTCGAGTCGATGGAAAAAAATTAAAAATTAAAAATTACTCGAAAAAAGTTGAAAGGGGGTTACCCCTAAAAATCATGAAAAATACTAAGTTGTCACATCGATTTGAAATTTGCACTATATACGTGAAATTTCATGCTCATTCCGAAAATGTATGATTTTTATATGCTCAGATAAGTCAGATATAAGATTCAGCCGGAAAAGAGTGTTTAAGGTAGAAGATCCAATTTTATGAGATTTTTTATTTTTCATTTTTTGAATTTCACATTTTTGTCCCCCAACAAATTTTGACGTGCTGATTCCGAATCTTTGAACAAAAATGTCGAAAACTCATCAGAAATATTTTTGGCGCCAAAAAAACCGTTTGAAAACTGATTCAGAGCTGACCAACTCGAGAACGGTTAGATATAGACGGATTCTGCGAACGCCAATCGATTTAGAATGGTCGAATTAGTATATATTGTGAATTTCGAGTAGATGGATAAAAATTTAAAATTTAAAATTACTCGAAAAAAGTTGAAAGGGGTTACCTCTAAAAATCATGAAAAATACTAAGTTGTCACATCGATTTGAAATTTGCACTATATACGTGAAATTTCATGCTCATTCCGAAAATGTATGATTTTTATATGCTCAGATAAGTCAGATATAAGATTCAGCCGGAAAAGAGTGTTTAAGGTAGAAGATCCAATTTTATGAGATTTTTCATTTTTTATTTTTCATTTTTTGAATTTCAAATTTTTGTCCCCCAATAAATTTTGACGTGCTGATTCCGAATCTTTGAACGAAAATGTCGAAAACTCATCAGAAATATGTTTGGCGCCAAAAAAACCGTTTGAAAACTGATTCAGAGCTGACCAACTCGAGAACCGTTAGAGATAGACGGATTCTGCGAACGCCAATCGATTTAGAATGGTCGAATTAGTATATATTGTGGATTTCGAGTCGATGGAAAAAAATTAAAAATTAAAAATTACTCGAAAAAAAAAATCATGAAAAATACTAAGTTGTCACATCGATTTGAAATTTGCACTATATACGTGAAATTTCATGCTCATTCCGAAAATGTATGATTTTTATATGCTCAGATAAGTCAGATATAAGATTCTTTAAGGTAGAAGATCCAATTTTATGAGATTTTTTATTTTTCATTTTTTGAATTTAAAATTTTTTTCATCCAACAAATTTTGACGTGCTGATTCCGAATCTTTGAACGAAAATGTCGAAAACTCATCAGAAATATTTTTGGCGCCAAAAAAACCGTATGAAAACTGATTCAGAGCTGACCAACTCGAGAACGGTTAGAGATAGACGGATTCTGCGAACGCCAATCGATTTAGAATGGTCGAATTAGTATATATTGTGAATTTCGAGTCGATGGATAAAAATTTAAAATTTAAAATTACTCGAAAAAAGTTGAAAGGGGGTTACCTCTAAAAATCATGAAAAATACTAAGTTGTCACATCGATTTGAAATTTGCACTATATACGTGAAATTTCATGCTCATTCCGAAAATGTATGATTTTTATATGCTCAGATAAGTCAGATATAAGATTCAGCCGGAAAAGAGTGTTCAAGGTAGAAGATCCAATTTTATGAGATTTTTTATTTTTCATTTTTTGAATTTCAAATTTTTGTCCCCCAACAAATTTTGACGGGCTGATTCCGAATCTTTAAACGAAAATGTCGAAAACTCATCAGAAATATTTTTGCGCCAAAAAAACCATTTGAAAACTGAATCAGAGCTGACCAACTCGAGAACGGTTAGAGATAGACGGATTCTGCGAACACCAATCGATTCAGAATGATCGAATTAGTATATATTGTGGATTTCGAGTCGATGGAAAAAAATTAAAAATTAAAAATTACTCGAAAAAAGTTGAAAGGGGGTTACCTCTAAAAATCATGAAAAATACTAAGTTGTCACATCGATTTGAAATTTGCACTATATACGTGAAATTTCATGCTCATTCCGAAAATGTATAATTTTTATATGCTCAGATAAGTCAGATATAAGATTCAGCCCGAAAAGAGTGTTTAAGGTAGAAGATCCAATTTTATGAGATTTTTCATTTTTTATTTTTCATTTTTTGAATTTCAAATTTTTGTCATCCAACAAATTTTGACGTGCTGATTCCGAATCTTTGAACGAAAATGTCGAAAACTCATCAGAAATATTTTTGGCGCCAAAAAAACCGTTTGAAAACTGATTCAGAGCTGACCAACTCGAGAACGGTTAGAGATAGACGGATTCTGCGAACGCCAATCGATTTAGAATGGTCGAATTAGTATATATTGTGAATTTCGAGTCGATGGATAAAAATTTAAAATTTAAAATTACTCGAAAAAAGTTGAAAGGGGGTTACCTCTAAAAATCATGAAAAATACTAAGTTGTCACATCGATTTGAAATTTGCACTATATACGTGAAATTTCATGCTCATTCCGAAAATGTATGATTTTTATATGCTCAGATAAGTCAGATATAAGATTCAGCCGGAAAAGAGTGTTTAAGGTAGAAGATCCAATTTTATGAGATTTTTTATTTTTCATTTTTTGAATTTCAAATTTTTGTCCCCCAACAAATTTTGACGTGCTGATTCCGAATCTTTGAACGAAAATGTCGAAAACTCATCAGAAATATTTTTGCGCCAAAAAAACCATTTGAAAACTGAATCAGAGCTGACCAACTCGAGAACGGTTAGAGATAGACAGATTCTGCCAACGTCAATCGATTCAGAATGGCCGAATTAGTATATATTGTGAATTTCGAGTCGATGGAAAAAAATTAAAAATTAAAAATTACTCGAAAAAAGTTGAAAGAGGGTTGGTTACCCCTAAAAATCATGAAAAATACTAAGTTGTCACATCGATTTGAAATTTGCACTATATACGTGAAATTTCATGCTCATTCCGAAAATGTATAATTTTTATATGCTCAGATGAGTCAGATATAAGATTCAGCCGGAAAAGAGTGTTTAAGGTAGAAGATCCAATTTTATGAGATTTTTCATTTTTTATTATTCATTTTTTGAATTTCAAATTTTTGTCCTCCAACAAATTTTGACGTGCTGATTCCGAATCTTTGAACGAAAATGTCGAAAACTCATCAGAAATATTTTTGGCGCCAAAAAAACCGTTTGAAAACTGATTCAGAGCTGACCAACTCGAGAACGGTTAGAGATAGACGGATTCTGCGAACGCCAATCGATTCAGAATGATCGAATTAGTATATATTGTGGATTTCGAGTCGATGGAAAAAAATTAAAAATTAAAAATTACTCGAAAAAAGTTGAAAGGGGGTTACCCCTAAAAATCATGAAAAATACTAAGTTGTCACATCGATTTGAAATTTGCACTATATACGTGAAATTTCATGCTCATTCCGAAAATGTATAATTTTTATATGCTCAGATAAGTCAGATATAAGATTCAGCCGGAAAAGTGTGTTTAAGGTAGAAGATCCAATTTTATGAGATTTTTTATTTTTCATTTTTTGAATTTCAAATTTTTGTCCCCCAATAAATTTTGACGTGCTGATTCCGAATCTTTGAACGAAAATGTCGAAAACTCATCAGAAATATGTTTGGCGCCAAAAAAACCGTTTGAAAACTGATTCAGAGCTGACCAACTCGAGAACGGTTAGAGATAGACGGATTCTGCGAACGCCAATCGATTTAGAATGGTCGAATTAGTATATATTGTGGATTTCGAGTCGATGGAAAAAAATTAAAAATTAAAAATTACTCGAAAAAAGTTGAAAGGGGGTTACCCCTAAAAATCATGAAAAATACTAAGTTGTCACATCGATTTGAAATTTGCACTATATACGTGAAATTTCATGCTCATTCCGAAAATGTATGATTTTTATATGCTCAGATAAGTCAGATATAAGATTCAGCCGGAAAAGAGTGTTTAAGGTAGAAGATCCAATTTTATGAGATTTTTTATTTTTCATTTTTTGAATTTCACATTTTTGTCCCCCAACAAATTTTGACGTGCTGATTCCGAATCTTTGAACAAAAATGTCGAAAACTCATCAGAAATATTTTTGGCGCCAAAAAAACCGTTTGAAAACTGATTCAGAGCTGACCAACTCGAGAACGGTTAGATATAGACGGATTCTGCGAACGCCAATCGATTTAGAATGGTCGAATTAGTATATATTGTGAATTTCGAGTCGATGGATAAAAATTTAAAATTTAAAATTACTCGAAAAAAGTTGAAAGGGGTTACCTCTAAAAATCATGAAAAATACTAAGTTGTCACATCGATTTGAAATTTGCACTATATACGTGAAATTTCATGCTCATTCCGAAAATGTATGATTTTTATATGCTCAGATAAGTCAGATATAAGATTCAGCCGGAAAAGAGTGTTTAAGGTAGAAGATCCAATTTTATGAGATTTTTTATTTTTCATTTTTTGAATTTCAAATTTTTGTCCTCCAACAAATTTTGACGTGCTGATTCCGAATCTTTGAACGAAAATGTCGAAAACTCATCAGAAATATTTTTGGCGCCAAAAAAAAACGTTTGAAAACTGATTCAGAGCTGACCAACTCGAGATCGGTTAGAGATAGACGGATTCTGCGAACGCCAATCGATTCAGAATGATCGAATTAGTATATATTGTGGATTTCGAGTCGATGGAAAAAAAGTAAAAATTAAAAATTACTCGAAAAAAGTTGAAAGGGGGTTACCCCTAAAAATCATGAAAAATACTAAGTTGTCACATCGATTTGAAATTTGCACTATATACGTAAAATTTCATGCTCATTCCGAAAATGTATAATTTTTATATGCTCAGATAAGTCAGATATAAGATTCAGCCGGAAAAGTGTGTTTAAGGTAGAAGATCCAATTTTATGAGATTTTTTATTTTTCATTTTTTGAATTTAAAATTTTTGTCCTCCAACAAATTTTGACGTGCTGATTCCAAATCTTTGAAAGAAAATGTCGAAAACTCATCAGAAATATTTTTGGCGCCAAAAAAACCGTTTGAAAACTGATTCAGAGCTGACCAACTCGAGAACGGTTAGAGATAGACGGATTCTGCGAACGCCAATCGATTTAGAATGGTCGAATTAGTATATATTGTGGATTTCGAGTCGATGGAAAAAAATTAAAAATTAAAAATTACTCGAAAAAAGTTGAAAGGGGGTTACCCCTAAAAATCATGAAAAATACTAAGTTGTCACATCGATTTGAAATTTGCACTATATACGTGAAATTTCATGCTCATTCCGAAAATGTATGATTTTTATATGCTCAGATAAGTCAGATATAAGATTCTTTAAGGTAGAAGATCCAATTTTATGAGATTTTTTATTTTTCATTTTTTGAATTTCAATTTTTTTTCATCCAACAAATTTTGACGTGCTGATTCCGACTCTTTGAACGAAAATGTCGAAAACTCATAGGAAATATATTTGGCGCCAAAAAAACCGTTTGAAAACTGATTCAGAGCTGACCAACTCGAGAACGGTTAGAGATAGACGGATTCTGCGAACGCCAATCGATTTAGAATGGTCGAATTAGTATATATTGTGAATTTCGAGTCGATGGATAAAAATTTAAAATTTAAAATTACTCGAAAAAAGTTGAAAGGGGGTTATCTCTAAAAATCATGAAAAATACTAAGTTGTCACATCGATTTGAAATTTGCACTATATACGTGAAATTTCATGCTCATTCCGAAAATGTATGATTTTTATATGCTCAGATAAGTCAGATATAAGATTCAGCCGGAAAAGAGTGTTCAAGGTAGAAGATCCAATTTTATGAGATTTTTTATTTTTCATTTTTTGAATTTCAAATTTTTGTCCCCCAACAAATTTTGACGTGCTGATTCCGAATCTTTAAACGAAAATGTCGAAAACTCATCAGAAATATTTTTGCGCCAAAAAACCATTTGAAAACTGAATCAGAGCTGACCAACTCGAGAACGGTTAGAGATAGACAGATTCTGCCAACGTCAATCGATTCAGAATGGCCGAATTAGTATATATTGTGAATTTCGAGTCGATGGAAAAAAATTAAAAATTAAAAATTACTCGAAAAAAGTTGAAAGAGGGTTACCCCTAAAAATCATGAAAAATACTAAGTTGTCACATCGATTTGAAATTTGCACTATATACGTGAAATTTCATGCTCATTCCGAAAATGTATAATTTTTATATGCTCAGATGAGTCAGATATAAGATTCAGCCGGAAAAGAGTGTTTAAGGTAGAAGATCCAATTTTATGAGATTTTTTATTTTTCATTTTTTGAATTTCAAATTTTTTTCCTCCAACGAATTTTGACGTGCTGATTCCGAATCTTTGAACGAAAATGTCGAAAACTCATCAGAAATATTTTTGGCGCCAAAAAAACCGTTCGAAAACTGAATCAGAGCTGCCCAACTCGAGAACGGCTAGAGATAGACGGATTCTGCGAACGCCAATCGATTCAGAATGGTCTAATTAGTATATATTGTGAATTTCGAGTCGATGGAAAAAAATTAAAAATTAAAAATTACTCGAAAAAAGTTGAAAGGGGGTTACCCCTAAAAATCATGAAATATACTGAGTTTTCACATCGATTTGAAATTTGCACTATATACGTGAAATTTCATGCTCATTCCGAAAATGTATGATTTTTATATGCTCAGATAAGTCAGATATAAGATTCAGCCGGAAAAGAGTGTTTAAGGTAGAAGATCCAATTTTATGAGATTTTTTATTTTTCATTTTTTGAATTTCAAATTTTTGTCCCCCAACAAATTTTGACGTGCTGATTCCGAATCTTTGAAAGAAAATGTCGAAAACTCATCAGAAATATTTTTGGCGCCAAAAAAACCGTTCGAAAACTGAATCAGAGCTGCCCAACTCGAGAACGGCTAGAGATAGACGGATTCTGCGAACGCCAATCGATTCAGAATGGTTGAATTAATTGTCCTCTACTCTAAATTGCATTGATATTGCCCAAAATATGTAGATCATGAATAAATATTGACCGAGTATTTCTTTATTGAACTGAATTGATTGTATCTTGGTATGTCTTTCATGAAATGATGTATATATAATTTGAGTATACTGTCTACTTTACCGCTCGCGGGCCATAATGCGCCCGCGGGCGGTAAAGTGCCACTTCACACCCGGCGAACCGCTAGTGCATGAAATTAATAATATTAATAATATTAACATTCCTGTTCGACGACGAGTGCGGCTTCCAAAAAGCCGCTTCCACACCAGCTTGCTAGATAAAACTATAATCTAGAGCAGGTTTGGCGGCATATAAAAGACGGATTATTACCCGGTCACATGTCAAAGAAGCGCCCCGATATATTCCGCACTGATTAAAAAGCGACATCAAAAGCCTCTGCCTCTCAGTCATCACGGGGTAAACGACACAATCACAGTCCACAATCGCTCCCCAATTTACCGGTATTGTTGTCTTTTTTCAATCGATATCCACTCTTATTTCGAGAGTTTCATTTGTTAGTATTTCAATTTGGTCGACGAGGGCCGCACAATGGAAAATTGCTACTTTTCCCCGTTCCGCGACGAGCTCGAATTCTCTGAGCCGCTCTCTGGTTAAAGAGCGTCTTTGTTTCGTCTCGTACTTTATTTTTACACCAGAGGCCTCCAGTTATCAATAATTGGTTCGAATACTGGCTTTTATATTGATAAAAGTTTCAGCAATTACCAGGATTTATTTTTGTGTTGGGAATTCTTTGTTTTCGGGAAATGGTAGCGATCGCAGGAGAAAAGGATTGGGGACGGAGGTTTATTTGCGCCGAGATATTTTCAGAACGGATTTATGAAAGATTCGTTTGGAAAAAATATGAATTTGCTCATTGTCATCTGTCAATGATTGACAGATGGGGAATCATTCAATCAGATCTTTTCGATTTTCGACCAAAAACAATTGATAATAATAAAAAATAATAGCACTCTCTCATAGATACAGAATGACTCATTCAAAAAGTTTTTTTTCAATAGATAGAGCCTCAATAGTTCTAGCTGAGAGCAATAAATTCGAAATAAATATAAAAATTTCAAGGCCTACTTCGAATTTTTTTCAAGGTCAAAAATAAAAAACATACTAGCTTCAAAACTTCAATTTCAGAACTTTTATCAAAATTCTGACTACACCACTCGATTCAGAATATTTCGAAATATATTTGGCCAGATCCATCGAAATCTATTCATAAATAAAAAAATTACAAAATAATAAAATTTGAAAAGAATGTTGTTTGATGCTCTATTGAAAAAAAAATTCTGAATCGGATAATGCATAACAGTTTTAGAGAGGTGGCCCGCTTTCAAATAGGTCAATCTGTAGATAGATAAATCTGTATTTATAGTACAGTAATAATTATACTGAAGCAAGAATGAGTATACCCTCTTTGGACCAAATGCGACGAGTGAGACATGTCTCACTTATACATGCCAAAGAAAAAATTGGGTTTTACTCCTGCCTCAGTTTTCAACTCACCCATAATCCCGGCAATTTCTTCAGTAAATGTTGAAAATAATCGCTCATACACATTCAACATAAAAAAATTACCTTCACAATAGTGTTATTTAATAATATATATATATATATATGTATATATATATATATACAGGATATGAATAAGCGATTATTTTCGACATTTACTGAAGAGAATGCCGATTTTATGGGTAAGTTGAAAATGAGCCAGGAGTAAAACGAAGCTTTTTTTTGGCATGTATGGATAAAATAATGTTTAGGGATAATCTGTATGTCACAATTTTTTTGTTGCATGTAGTAGTTTAGTTCTTTGAAAGCATAAAAATGAAAAACCATTTGCAGTCTCGATTCCTTCAAAAAATACAGCTATATCAAAGGCTTTAGCTAGGTCTGAAAAGAACCGCTTTCTTTTTTTTTAGATTCAGCCAATGAGCTTACAGTATGTTCACTGAAAATTGAACTTTCTGTATTTGAGTTTCTTCTGAATTCATACTTTCTATCAGTTATTACTTTGTATTCGTCAGAAAATTTTACAATTCTTCGTATGATAAATATTTTAGAATTTTTGGCCAAATCACAGATATGTGACACTGCATATATTCTGTTTATTTCAGCTGAATAGCTCACCCTTTAAAAACTGTCAAACTTAAATATAGTTCTGGCCACAAGTCGGCATTATATTTCGAAAATCTGATGAAACGCGTATAAGGTTTTCTCTAATATAACTAAAGGTGACAGGAAATTGGATATATTTCACTGGCCACATCAAAAAACCAACTACTGCAGAACTTGAAATTCTTATATGATTGTCCAATTATTCCTAACGAACATTCCTCCTGAAAGCCCCTTTACAATGTAGTAGAATTTCAAACTTCGTGCATCAGCATCATATACTTTTTTTGCCCGTATAGATATCAATATGATATTGTTACAGACCTGAAATTTGATAAAGACTTCTCGAATTGTTCGAGATCGTTCGATGAATTAGATGGAAAAATCTAGAAGCACTAACTTTTGTTCTGGATCAATCGTCGAACATTCTATTTGTGTTCTATTGATTTCTTAAGTTTTCTAGAACATTATTTGTATATAAAAGCAATGCATTTGTGAGATGAGGTAGGTTAGTTAGAAAGTTACCTTGAGTTACCTTGGATACAAGTATTTTGACAGTGACTTGTATTACAGTGTTGTCAAGTAAAGTTTGAATAATAAAGGCGAGTTCATACCAGAGTACACTTATTTTTGAACCCGAAGACGCAACAATTGGTGACAGCGGCGGAATAAGTGTTACTGAAGAAAGAAAAGTAAGGCAGTTTTCCAGTATTTGATGGTGAATACTCGTGCAAATAATTACGACGAGATGGCGACATCAGCAGATATCCTTGAGTTTTTAAAGGAACAAGAAGCCAAACGAAAACAAGAACAAGAGGAACAAGAAGCCAAACGAAAACAAGAACAAGAGGAACAAGAAGCCAAACGAAAACAAGAACAAGAAGAGCTTCTACAACAATTCGAACTGAAAAGGAAACAAGAACAAGAGGAACAAGAAGTCAAACGAAAACAAGAACGAGAGGAACAGGAGGCACGGTTAGTCCAGCAGTTACAACAACATGTTGATCTTCTACAACGTATTAGTCACAGTCAACAGTGCTTCCAGAATGAAATCACTGAAGAAGTACAAGAGGTCAGAGGAAAAGTCCAGGAGGTCAAAGGTGAAGTCCAGGAGGTCAAAGGTGAAGTTCAAGAGGTCAAAGGTGAAGTTCAAGAAGTCAGAGGCGGAGTCCAGGGAGTCAACAGAAGGGTCCAAGACGTCGAAAATGAACTGTCCAAAATAGATGAACGGGTGGCACGAGAGGTGAACAAGAAATTCAACGAAGAAGTGGATAGGATCAAGGAGAGGCTGGAAACGTTACACCTTCCACACAAGCGTGCACCATCTGAGGAAATCTCCCCCACCAGCGAAAGGCCATCCTCACTGACAACTCCGATAAGGCCTACACAAGTGAAAATTTTGAAGCCTCCAACATTTGACGGACAATCCTCGTGGTCCATGTATAGACGTCAGTTTGAAGCGGCAGCAAACGCAAATGGCTGGTCCGAGGAAGAAATGGCCACCTCTCTAGTCCTGTGTCTACGAGGACAAGCATTGGACATCCTTCAGAACATCCCCGAGAGTAATCAGAAGGAATATTCTAGAATCGTTGAAGCTTTGGAAATCAGATATGGACAGCAATATCTCAAACAAGTATTTCAGAGCCAAATAAAGAGTCGATACCAAAAATCCAACGAAACTCTACAGGAGTATGGAGCCGACGTAGAGCGACTCATTAATTTGGCATACCCACAAGCACCGAAGGAGTTCATAGAACAAATTGGGGTGCAGACTTTCATCGATGGTTTGAGAGATACTGACATGCAGCAAGCCCTTCGACTAGGACGACTTCAAACCATAAGCGCAGCACTAATAGCATCTTTGGAGTTCGAGGCCGCGAAAAACGCATCAAGAAATACGAGGCCCAAGTTACGTGAAGTTAAATTCAACGATGATTCTCCTACAAGCGAGGCGCTATTGAAGAAAATATTGGACTCCATAACAGCATTAAGCAACCAAGTGCATTCCCCAGAAGACAGGAAGAGGCGCTGCTATAACTGTGGGAAAAGCGGCCATCTACAGAGGAGTTGCTGGGAGAGATCGAAATCCAGAAGTCCAAGAAGAAAGAGGTCGTCATCAGAGAGCAACGAAGATAGATCGAGATCTCCGAGCTCAGGAACAGAGCAACGTGGGCGTTATACCAGAGGAGCCTTCAGGAGATCGACCACGCCAGAAAGGAGACCTCAAACGTCCGAAAGAGGACTTGCTCCCACCCAGGAAAACGAGAATTAGTCGGCACTAGGGGGCGCGTGGCGACTTTCAGTGTTCAAAGCCCCAAGATCCATATATCGTCATTGAAGAAAAATGGCCAAAGTCTACTAATACAAGGCTACTTAGAAGATCGGAAATGCACCTTCACTATTGATACAGGAGCTTCGAGATCAGTCGTTCGCCCAGACCTCATACAAGAATCTGTGAAGCCGATGAAAAGGAATATGGTTTTGGAAACGGCAACGGGACAAACCGCACCAGTCATTGGGGAAACACTTGTACACATCCAGATAGGACCTATTACCATGGAACATTCTATGTTGGTTGCGGAAATAAGGGATGAATGTGTTTTGGGTCTGGACATCATGGAGAAAAACGACTTCATCCTTAACGTCAGGCAGAAAATTTTGCGGATTGGCAATGAAGAAATCTTCCTGAGCAGATACAATGAGAAAATCCAACCAATTAAGATTTATGTTGACGAAGACATCCACATTCCGAAAAACTCCGAAACCATCATCATGGCCAGAATGGATAAAGAACCTGGAGATTTGAGCACTGGAATAATTGAAAACGATGAATACCGCCAAGATGGAATTTTAATTGCCCGATGTCTTGTGAACACAGAACAACTAATTCCTGTCAGGGTTGCCAATACTTCGGAAAATAAAGTCCTTCTGAAGAAAAACGACCAATTGGGATTCTTCAAACCTGTCACTCGAGTTATCAATTGTGAAAACCACACTCAGGTACTGCGAAGAAATACCACTAACACCGATCAGAGAACAATAGACAAAATGATGGAATCCACGGAACATTTAACTATGGAAGAAAAGCAGAAGGCCAAAGAGTTTCTTGATAGCCATCGTAACATTTTCTCGACAGAGACTTCGACGGGACGTACCAGTCTAGTTCAACATCGCATCAACACCGGCGATGCCCGACCAATCCGACAGGCTCCGAGGAGATTACCGTTTGCCAAACAGAGAGAGGTAGCAGACATGATAAACAACATGATGGAGGATGACATAATTGAAGAAACCACCAGCCCATGGTCCTCACCGGTAGTATTGGTAACTAAAAAGGATGGATCAACCCGATTCTGCGTGGACTATCGTCGATTGAATGACGTAACGATGAAGGATAGCTACCCATTACCAAGAATTGATGATACACTAAACACATTATCCGGTTCCAAATGGTTTTCAACGTTGGACCTGAAAAGCGGGTATTGGCAAGTGGAAGTTCATCCTGATGATAGAGGAAAAACAGCGTTCTCTACCGGACAAGGGCTGTACCAATTCAAAGTTCTTCCGTTCGGATTATGTAATGCTCCCGCCACCTTTGAGAGACTTATGGAACAAGTATTGAGAGGTTTGACATGGAAAATTTGTCTAGTCTACTTGGATGACGTCATAGTAATGGGAAGGACATTTGACGAACACCTGGATAATTTGGAAGAAGTATTTTTGAGGTTAGAAAATGCTAACCTGCAACTGAACCCAAAGAAGTGTTATTTATTTCAAAAAGAAGTTAATTTTTTAGGCCATGTCATCTCGGCCGAAGGAATTAAGACCGATCCTGCTAAAATCGAGGCTGTTAGGAGTTGGCCACGTCCTAGGGATAAACATGAAGTAAGAAGTTTTCTGGGGCTATGTACCTACTACAGGAAGTTTGTTCAAGACTTTGGTAAAATTGCCAAGCCACTCCACCGCTTAACTGAGAACAACGTTCAGTTTGATTGGAGCCCTGATTGCCAACAGTCGTTCACTGAACTGAAGAAGAAATTGACAACTGCGCCTATTTTGGCTTACCCACGAGAACAAGGCACTTTCATTTTGGACTGTGATGCGTCTCAGCAAGGCATTGGATCAGTTTTATCCCAAGAACAGAATGGCGAAGAGAAAGTAATAGCCTACTTTAGTAAAACTCTGGGCAAAGCTGAAAGGAATTACTGCGTTACAAGAAAGGAGCTTCTATCGATAATCAAAGCCATTGAACATTTCCATACCTTCCTCTATGGCAGACGTTTTCTCGTAAGAACTGACCACAGCGCTTTGCAGTGGATAATGAACTTCAAGAAACCTGAGGGTCAGATTGCGAGATGGCTAGAGAGACTCCAACAATACGACTTCAAAGTTATTCATCGCAGTGGCAGGAAACACAGAAATGCAGACACATTATCAAGACGTCCATGCTTGGAACAGCAATGCCGATATTGCCAGAAACTCGAAAACAAAGAAGTCAATTTTTACAATGATGAACATTGCAAGGAAATTCTGCAAGTTACCACCGTAAGAGTCGAGTCTGAAGAATCTGATTTATGGACCACAGAAGATATGAGGAAGAATCAGAAGAAAGACAACAATTTAAAGTTAGTTCTAAGCTGGCTAAAAAATGGAGTTAGACCTGAGTGGCAGGAAGTATCCAAGTTTGGTGCAGTTGCCAAGGGATACTGGGCTCAATGGGATTCCCTATGTCTTCGTGATGGCCTATTGCATCGCAAATGGGTGAGCCCAGATGGAGCAACTGTGGTGTACCAACTGGTCCTGCCGAAAGCACTTACTAAAGATGTGCTCGAGCAACTTCATAGTAGTCGTGCAGGTGGACACTTCGGAATCAAGAGGACCCTTGCTAGAATTCGAGAACGATTCTATTGGGTGAATTGTCGTCGTGATGTAGAAGAATGGTGCAGAAGATGTGACCTATGCTCTTCAAAGAAAGGACCCAAAACTAGAAGTCGAGGGAAAATGGCTCAGTATCTTTCTGGTGAACCATTCGAAAGAGTAGCAGTTGACATTCTTGGGCCGTTTCCTGTTACCGAGCAAGGAAATAAATACTTGATGGTAGCCATGGACTATTTCTCCAAGTGGCCTGAAGTTGTGCCCATTCCAAACCAGGAGGCAAAGACCGTTGCAAAGGCCTTCATAGAAAATGTAATAGCCAGACATGGAGTCCCACTAGAATTACATTCTGATCAAGGACGAAACTTCGAATCTGAATTATGGCAGGAAATGATGAACATTCTAGGTGTGAAGAAGACTCGTACCACAGCCCTACATCCACAATCAGATGGTATGGTTGAACGACATAATAAAACCATCAGTCAGTACCTGTCGATGTTCATCTCCAAAAATCAAAAGGATTGGGATGAGTTGGTACCACTATTTCTCCTATCCTATCGAAGTTCCCAGCATGAGTCCACCGGATATACTCCTTCAATGTTGATCACTGGGCGAGAAATGAAACTACCATGCGATCTGTTGTTTGGAATGCCACCCAGAAGTACAGAGGACAAAGTCCTACCAGAATATGTCCAAGAGTTGCGAGAAAGACTGGACCAAGTTCATGAATTCTGCAGACGTCGTCTTCAAATCTCCAGTGATAAAATGAAAAAGAGGTTCGACAGGAAGAGTCCAGGGACTATGTTCGAGCCAGGTGATGCCGTTTGGCTATACCAACCTCAGAGAAAGAAAGGAAAATGCCCCAAGCTACAGAGAAATTGGACAGGACCCTATGTCATCATAAAGAAGATCAACGACTTGGTATACCGCATCCAGCTCAACCCAAGGAGTAAACCCAAAGTTGTTCACATCGAGAGGTTAGCAGAATACCGAGGCCACGATCCCCCAAATTGGTTCCAGAGGGACAGCCAAAATGGTGATGGTGTTATCCGGGACGGAATAACCTAAAGGAGGAGGCAGTGTTACAGACCTGAAATTTGATAAAGACTTCTCGAATTGTTCGAGATCGTTCGATGAATTAGATGGAAAAATCTAGAAGCACTAACTTTTGTTCTGGATCAATCGTCGAACATTCTATTTGTGTTCTATTGATTTCTTAAGTTTTCTAGAACATTATTTGTATATAAAAGCAATGCATTTGTGAGATGAGGTAGGTTAGTTAGAAAGTTACCTTGAGTTACCTTGGATACAAGTATTTTGACAGTGACTTGTATTACAGTGTTGTCAAGTAAAGTTTGAATAATAAAGGCGAGTTCATACCAGAGTACACTTATTTTTGAACCCGAAGACGCAACAATATGTTTTATTTATTTTATTTTTACGGCCCTTTCTTCCACAACCCTCGGATAACTAATCGGTGCACCAGCCGTAAAAATATCAACTATGACGATTTATGACAACTCCACTTTTTCTCGAACCCTCAGTTGCAGATGTCCGACCGTCAAACAGTGACATTTTGGAACATTAAAGGCTTAGAATATAAATGACCACTAATCGCATATCCGCTTCCACTTAAATCGCTTATTACTATTATTACCGAAATGACAAGAATAACTGATACATCAAGAGCAGATGTTCCATCGATACCTATTTCCATGATGTAATTTTCCAGTTTAGTTGAACGTCAACATCTTTCAGTGATCGCAAGCTAACAAAGGACCCCCGAAATTCCGAAATAAATCGCAACGGACGTACAAATAAAAACTAACCAACCGAAATGATTTTCTTGTTCTATGCCAGGCGGTAAATTTTGATCTGTAACGTTTATTTCGCTCAAGTGGTCGCAAATTATGGGAATTTTTGAGGAATACAGCAAACTTGTAACCGTGCCTCGTTGGTCAGAGAGAAATGGTTCTGTTTTAACTCCAATTCTGCATGTAATGGGTGAGTACACTGTAGATTACAGGGATTAGGTTAATGCTCATTTTTCGGTAGTTTTAACATTGTTATCATTGGCGCCCTGGGTATCAGACAGTCTGCTCGATAGAAGAGTCACGGAGATCGGGTTGCTTGTACGGAATATTTGTTAACGGTTATTTTGTTCAACATCGCAAGTTTCTTTCAAACAGATCCCATAATACCCATTCAAAAAATTATAATTGTCGAAAAATTTTTTGTCTTTTTTTTAAGTCTATACATTTTATTCAAACTGAAGGGATATCTAACTGGGTCCAAATAATGAAAATGGGGTTGTATAATGGCTACAATATTCGTTTGTGCAAAGAAATATCGAGAAATCCTCGATTTTTTCTATTTTCCACCCAACTACGGCGAAGCCGGTATGATCTTGACCGACATGTATGTTAATTGACCATATTTCACCTTAAAAAGATGAGGGGTTTATTGTTATGCAGTTGTCGTCACTTGCTGTCAGTTTAATGTCATCTGTCAATTCCATATTGTTATATATTTGAAAATTCTTGTAAAGTTTGGAAGTTAGTGTATTGTGCTGGAGTATTGTTCCGTTACCTTTTGGATTTCGAGAAATATAAGATATAATATGGACAAGTAAAAGTAAAGTATACTTTAATTAATTTTGATCACTGGGGTATATTACCCACCATTGTTTATTCAAATTAGAGGCACTTTTATCTCAATAAAACCAAAAAACGTAAATAAATAACAAGAATTTGACATTGGGAATCAACAGATGACATTAAATTGACAGCAAGTTATGCCAACTACATAAAAACAAATCCCTCATCTTTTTAGGTGAAATATGGTCAATTGTTTCACTCAAAACTCATTTTTTTCTTTAATATACAATAAATTTCCGCCTCCCTCTGCCGATTTACTCTTGGAATCGAAATTAAACGCCGCTCGAACCCAAACTTTTCAATAGACTCAAACACAACTCAAGCCTTATCAAAAGACGAACATCTTCGAATCTGCCTATACACGCGGCTAATCATTTTAATTTAAACATGAGCTTCTTAACGTCGGTAATTCGTTAAGGAAGAGGAAAACGAGAAGATGAAGATGATCTCCGCTGCGCCATCTTGCCATTCAAACATGATCAAAGACGCACAAACGGGACGATTCTCTGTTAATTTTACTTTTGATGTCTCGAGAGCTAGAAAGTTGACGAGAAACTTGAAAAGATATCTCCCAAATCAACTCCTTAGCGTCTCTTTTCATGAGAGTTATTCGGAAGTTGTTGGCTGGCGATGGGGACAAAAATAGTATTTGCTGTAGATGGTGTTGGAGATTGGGAGAGGGTGCTGTTTTTTTTGTTCTGAAATTGATATTTTTTAGTTTTGTAGCGAGTAAAACAATCAATAAAAATTTCACTACATAGAAAATGAACCAAGACATTACTGGTGCAACAATACATTTTTGAAAAAATTATTGAAAATATAACATGATCGAGTGCAAAATGGGTGAGGACTAAATTTGAAGATAGAGAAGAATATGAAACTTTAAGTGATATCTTTTAATGAGACAATCTTGATCTCATAGTGAACAAGTTTATTCAAACCATAGAAACAAATTTGGAAAAGTGTTCGAAATATATAAAAATAAAAAATGAACAAAAAAGCCAAAAAAATTAAAATGGATTACTGGATTTGAATCGAATCGGACCAAAATGACCAAACTCGTCCGCCATATTGAAGCCGCTATATTTAATTCATGAATTTTGATTAAAAAAAACAACATCGACCTCAAAAACTCCCACATACCAATTTTAAATAGAATCAAACCATAATCACAAATCTTGCCTGCCATCTTGGAGTCGCCATATTAAATTCATGAATTTTGACAAGAAATTCATTATCTCCAACCCTGAAACCCCCAACATACCGATTTAGAATCGAATCGGACCATAAACACAAAACTCATCCGCCATATTGGATCCGCCATATTGAATTCATGAATTTTGACAAGAAAACCATAATCCCGACCCCGAAAACTACCACATACCAATTTAGAACCGAATCGAACCGTCCGCCATATTGGAGCCCCCATATTGAATTTATGAATTTTGACAAGAAATTCATTATATCCAACCCTGAAACCCCCCACATACCAATTTAGAATCGAATCGGACCATAATCACAAAACTCGTCCGCCATATTGGAGCCTTCATATTGAATTTATGAATTTTGACAAGAAATTCATTATCTCCAATCCTGAAACCCTCACATACCAATTTAGAATCGAATCGGACCATAAACACAAAACTCGTCCGCCATATTGGATCCGCCATATTGAATTCATGAATTTTGACAAGAAAACCATAATCCCCGACCCCGAAAACCACCACATACCAATTTAGAATCGAATCGGACCATTATCACAAAACTCGTCCGCCATATTGGAGCCCCCATATTGAATTTATGAATTTTGACAAGAAATTCATTATCTCCAATCCTGAAACCCCCCACATACCAATTTAGAATCGAATCAATCGGATCATAAACACAAAACTCGTCCGCCCTATTGGAGCCGCCATTCTTAATTTTTCACTATCAAAAATTTCATAATGCATTGTCACCGGAATTATGAACACCTGCCAAATTTCAAGTAAATCGGACAACTACAAGTGGGTCAAATTTCAGTTGGAAGATTTGACCGGAACATAGTTACCTACATATACATTGCAAGTCAAATAAAAGCTTGTAATAAAAAGGGTAAATTTTTTGACTCTTTTTCGTTTGATAATGAAATCTTATGTTGACGGTGAAATATTGTAATACTTTAGGCACACATATTTATTTATTTTTTTATTGTATTTGATCCAGAAAAAAAAAGAATTGGAAGAGAATTCAAACAGTAGCTATTTTCGCACGAACTATTACCGGTATTTCATTGGACGAATATAGATGACCTCAAACTCTCCTGCCATTGGTTGATATAATTTGTAAATAGAAACATAACCTAACCACGGGCAACTTTGCAAACTTTTTATATCATATAGTCTTGAAGTCTTGTTTTTCGTGAAATCAAATGCAACACAGAATTTTTTTTTACTCATACCTGCTTGCCTTCACATTTTACACTTCAGCTCCGTTCAAATCTGTATTTGTCCCATAATATTCGAAAACCATTGTTGAGTCAACAACAGGTAGATTTTGACTTGCAGCTTTCTTTTCCATGACAGCTCTCACTTGATGATGCACAACTTAACATTAGATGATAATAAATAATACTTTTTTTATCAAAATGTAATATGAATCATCCAACAAATTCAACAATGACCAATGGTAATTTGTTTACATCTCTGTCACGGGTGTCTCTGAGGTTTTGAATGTTTTGTTTGATGTCAAATTTACATCGTACTAGATACAGTTTCGAAAAAGTAGAAGATTCCTTTGTTTTTCTACGATTAATGATCATAGTTTCGGAAATCAAAGTCCAAAAAAAGATCTCTCCGTATATTACAAGTCCGGAATCAAAACAAAGAGTGCCTTTCCATTAAATTCAACTGAATAGTTTCGAAAGAAGTTTAGTGGGGTGTACACTGTGATTCAAAATGGGAACAACTGTCTAGTGCAGAAAACATTCTCAGAGGACTCAAGGACAAACTTTTGTAGAACAATACTGAATGTTTTGAAGTGAATTGTAGTCAATATGAAATAGATTAAAGATCATTTGTTACAAATAAAACGTCATTTTTTATTACAGTATAATTCCCTATTCCCTTGATATTGTCTTGACATTACAGAATTTTCCTTTTCGTGGCTTCGTGTAGGTAATAAAAAAAGTAAAATAAAACAATCCTAAATAAAAAAAAATATTGGCAACACTGCATCACAACGCCGTCAAATCGTCGAATAAACTTTAGATGTTGCAATAAAAACACGAAACTGAAATAATATCTAATTGGGCTCCTCGGGCCGGAGGCGGCGAGAATTCGCGATATAATAATAACTCGGTACACAAACGGTAAACAAGCGAGCATCGTTTACCAGCGTTCTATTGTTCGGCAACAAAGGCCGACGCCAGACGCTACTTTGTTTCCTACTCGGTACTGATTGGGCATCGTCTTTTGTTCTATTTTACTCGAGGATTACTTACGCCTTCTAGATGCGGAGAATTCCCGACAGCTTTTCTTCGTCTGGAGTTACCGAAGACGCCGACTATGCATTTTTGGGTTTCCGCCGTTTTATCCGTTTACACGCGAGTCTATCGCTGTACAAGGAAAAGCTGTTTGAATTGTGATCGGCATTTATGTTGACAAGCAACGGTGTATATGGGTTCAACACATACAGTGTTCAACTTATTGATAGCATTGATTGACATACAACAAAATAGAATCCCACAATGTTTATCCACAAAATATCATGGTGAGAGAATGCAATCTACTAATCAATTGTTAGTAAGGATAACATCTCAGGTAACAACATGACGTTCAAGAGACGTCATTTTTTGGTCTTAATCACCATCGTACGTCTTATGGCTCAGTGAGGACGTCTCGAGAACGTCAGTTTTTCGACGTCCTACGGCACTGATTTGAGACGTCTCATGTTCGTCAATCATGGACCTGTAACTGGCAAATTAGTATCAACATTATACTTATTACTACATGTTCCTAAATTAATTAACCAAGTCAATTCTAACTGGATATTTCTTCCAATATTTTGTTTTGCGAGTAGAAAATATTTTTTAATTTGAATATTACCGCCAAAATAATGGCGCCCCCTATTGAACAATTGCTAAAATAACAAAACGTAATCCTCTGTCATTTGTCGATTGTTGTTGTCGAACTAAAAGCCATCATAATGCATAGAAATAAAAAATTAATAAATTTCCAGTTTCAGTATAGCCGTTTTCGATTGGCGTTTGGTTCTGGTAGCACTTGACAAAAAAATGACAGTAGTTTACTTTCTGGTACTGTTAATGACGTCAATTACAACTGTATAAGAGTCGTCATATAAAACCGTAACCTAAAACTTATCCTAATATCACAATGCAGACAACAAACTTATCCGACTATCACAATGAAAACAAAATGAACAGGCAGTCAGAAAACTCGTTATAGAATAATGACTTTGATGGACGAGAAATTCCTTCAAATTTTTTTCAATTGTGATTGAAAACGGTTCCTTTTATCAATTCCAAACAAGGGCATGCTTCTAGAAGAAGTTTAATTCTATGCACGTGCTGTAATGGAAATTGAATTTTCAATCTATTTTTTCCCAAAAAAAATCTTACAAATGTCCCAAAAATGCAGTTACTTTGAAGCAAATTTTTGGGTAGATGAACAAATAATTCCAAAAAAACATTACAGCACGTACATAGATCAACGTTTTACCTTTCTTTTTATACCAAATTCATTTCGATCGGATAAAGATTGCTTCAAATTTTAATGGAAGAGAAATACCACTGCAGCTACTTTGACTATCCATGAAAAGAATTTTGAGGTGCTGCCGCAGACAGTTACATATAATTAAACTTCCTCTAGAAGCTTATCCTTGTTTGAAATTGATACGACGAACCGTTTTTGAGTTATCGACTCTTTTACCCTAAACAACGGCCAAAATGTGAGTGCGCTCATGGCCTCTTAATATATACTATTATAATAATTATTTATAGTACTTTATTCGTTTGACTTTACATGTATCCTTCGTCTTTCCTTTTACCAAAACTATCGTGTGGGTATTTATATCACTGCCAACTAAAAAAGGCGGAAAGTTTGTGATAAATAGATAAATACCAAACCTAAAAATAACCTGCAACTTGCAAATATCGATAATGGCCCTCCTCAGGTTTCCTTTCCTCCGTGAGTGCTTTAATTAGCTTCAAGATAAAACGACAGTTGAGAGTCACAAAGCGTGCAGCATCAATTCGAGGTATACTTTATGCCGTTCCATTTTGTGAAGTCAGATTTCTCGCAGACTTGGCTCACAGCATTTTAATTAATGAATTAATGTAGCTCGTCTTCTAAACAGTGTTTATGTCGCGGGAATTACCGGAGTTTCCGCCACCAAATTATCGTCTTTCCCAGCGGTGGGGTAACGAAAATTTTTTCAGGTAAAATTTGGTAGAAAATATTTTTTTTTGTACAACTGTCAAAAATGTTGACATTTCTGCATCTCTTTCGATGCGTAAATGTTTACTTTTTTCACAGTCTTTTTCCTCCTACCCCTATATAGAAAGTACACACTTTCCTCCCTCAAACCGAGGTGATTGATAGTAGCTCGCCAAAAAGATTAATCTTCACTATCACTATTTTGAATCGGGTTTGAAGGCCGTCGTGGTTTGGAATACTTTCCTAATTTTTTTTACGAGCAATTGGATGGCGTAGCGTTGGGGAGTCCACTCAGTCCGGTGATAGCCAACTTCTTCATGGAAGGATTCGAGAAGAAAGCAATCGATATTTTCGACTTCAAACCGACCATGTGGCTACGTTACGTAGATGACACTTTCGTCATTTGGAGTCACGGACGCGACAAACTTAACCGTTTCTTAGACCACCTGAATGCCCAACACCCCAACATCAAGTTTGCCATGGAGACTGAACAGGACCAACGGATAGCTTTCTTGGATGAACTCATCGAGCGATGTGGCACGAGATTAACCCGCAAAGTTTACCGGAAACCGACACACACGGATAGGTATCTACATGCACTATCGAGCCACCATCCGAGTCAGAAACGAGGAATTATCTCCACATTGACGGATCGTGCTCGAAAGATATGTGAACCGGAGCATCTTCAAGAAGAATTGGAGCATTTTCAAGTAGCCCTGAGATCGAATGGTTATAGTATAGCCGAGATCAAAAAGGCCATGAAACCAAGGACTTCCATAAGTCAAAATAGAGAGGACACTCCAACGGTTGCACGTACATATCTACCATACATCCATAGAGTCACTGACAGAATCGGTAAAATCCTGGGAAAACACAGAATAAAGACAGTTTTCAAGCCCACTAAGAAAATGCAGCAAAGCCTTAGGTCAGCAAAGGACAAAAGGGACCCGCTATCGGCCGCGGGGGTATATCGTATACCGTGTACTTGCGGAAAAGTGTATATTGGAACCACGAAAAGATCCATAGGAACCAGGCTGAAGGAACATCAGCGAAACTGTAGATTAGGAAACAGACAAATCGGCAGTAGCGGAACACGCACTCAGTGATGGGGAACATAGGATACGGTTTAACGACGTAAAACTCCTTGCCCCCAACCAAGGGCATCACAGCCGTCTCGTACGAGAAGCAATAGAAATCCACAAACATACGGAGAATTTCAACAGAAAGGAAGCAACCCTGAATATCAACCGCATATGGGCCCCAATTCTGAGAAATGCGAGGGAAAGGACAAGTAACGAATTAATGACAGCAGGTAATAAGGAGATGTTTTCGACTACCACAATAACAAGTGCAAATGCGACCCAGGTAATGAATACCCAGAACTACCTTACGACCCATAAATATGACTTGAGAGTCAGACCTAGCAGTCATCGGAGTAGAACGAAGATGAACAGACCTCTGAAGAAGCTAGTCACTCGCGCTAGCGAAACGTTAGGAAAGTATTCCAAACCACGACGGCCTTCAAACCCGATTCAAAATAGTGATAGTGAAAATTTCGGCCGCCAAAGCCTTAGCCAATTTATCAAGATTAATCTTTGTAAAACGACAATGACACTTTGTGCTCGAAATACACACATTATTTTTTCTACAAGCGCAGCTCTTAGAAAAAAATTATCGACACTTCATGCATTCAAATAGGCACAACATTACATATGAGAAAATCACTCAATAGCAATCCGAAATGTATAAGCTATCTAAATGTCAATAATTCAAATCACTAACAAGAAAAATGTAAAATAACGCTCTTGAAAAAAAAAGTTGCAATTGCCAGGAGCTGAACCCGGGACCTTCGGATTACAAGCCCAAGAATCAAAAAATCAAAATCAAAAAATATTTATTATTGCAATTTGACATCTACATTTCATGTCTGATAACAAGCCACTGACTTCTTCGCTCTTCATCATAATCCAGGGGGGTCATGAAAGGAACGAAGACGGGCGCAAAAGTAGCTACCCCCCGCTCCCGATCACGAGAGTAGAGGGGCGCCTTGCCAAGGCGAACATAGTTCCCCCGCGAAGGGGCGCTGAAGTCCGCCCGCGCTGATGGTAACGCTTGGCCGGACTTTTTATTAAAACATGGTCGACTGATCGGTAGCGCACCACCCGCCCTCTGGATAGCCAGAGTTATGTGTCTTCCACAAGCCCAAGACTATTGCTCCACCGCAGATTCTCAGATTGACATGACTGTATTGTCTATACTTTCCATCATGCAAGTATAGGTCAGTTTTAGACAAAAGCAGTTGAGATGCGTTTTAAATTTACAAAAAAAGGTTCATAAAGTGGGCAGGAGGAAAAAATAATAGGTATTACATGGGAGTAAAGTGCCTTTTCCTCCCTTGGATGTTATTTATTGATAACTATTTATCGATAGATCACGCTTTAGTAACTAGGGATCTGGAAGGACCGAAGAACATGTCGCAGTCCCAGAAGTGTAAAAAGTAAATTTTA
Organism: Chrysolina haemoptera; assembly: GCA_958298965.1. NCBI lineage: Eukaryota > Metazoa > Arthropoda > Insecta > Coleoptera > Chrysomelidae > Chrysolina > Chrysolina haemoptera. The sequence continues at coordinate 26,574,117 of OY282593.1, forward strand.
CCATGGAATGCAAGTATTACACAGAAATTCGGATAAATACAGAGGTAATAATTAAAGTTAACTCAAACCTAATCATATCACTTTTTAAGGGAAAGGGTGTTCTGATTAACTTCCGGAATAAATTGAATTAAATTAACCCCAAACCTCGACCCCTTTCCTACCCACTTGCTCCGCTCGTTACAGGACTTGTCATTTAAGAGCCCAAATTGAGCTTGAGGAGGAGTTAAAGTGTAAAGAACGAATTAAGCTCGGATATTTTCATTTAAAATTGGGGAGGAAGATGAAGGTAAAGGCGTATACAGCAAACCTCTTAATTAGAAAATGTACTGCTAATTATAAGTAATTCATTTTGTCGTCGTTTGTTAACACAAGGAAGAGCACATAAACAGGATTTTCGTCTTAGAGTGAGGTAGAGACGTTCAAAAGGAATATTGTGTTTAATTTGAGATATTCGAGCCCCTTCATAATCATAAGGTTGTGAGACTTTATATTACGTCTGAGGTAATTTATTGTGGAAAATAACACATACAGAGGAAGGGACTGAGCTTGAATTGAAATCAGTTATAATTTCTTTGAAATTCGCTTGGAAAACTTTTGCTGAGTGGAAACGACAAGAAATTTAATCCCGCCATTTTGTGCTGTGTACAATGGTGAGAACTCTCAGGGATGTATCTGAGTGTGTTCGTATCCTTCCTGTAGATATCGAATTCGAGCTGATTTTGGCCGTTCCTAATTACTAATACATCTAAAACTGTTTTTCGTTTTCAGTTCCATACGTTAACGATATGGTTTGAAACTGGCTATTCAATTCTGAAGCAAAACTGACTACGTCGACCTGTTTTGTATCAAAAATAGCGAACACCTTGTCCACATATCTAACCCAACCCGTAGGAAAATAGCTGAAGCTCTTTATTGCTTCCATCTCAAACTTACTCATAAACAAATTAGCTCGGAAGGGAGACAGAGGATTGCCCATGGCTGTACCTTCGAGTTGGTCATAAAAGCAGTTATTGAACTGAAAGCAATTCTGCCTCATGCAAAGTCTGGCGAGGCTTGAATACTCCCTTACCATTTCGTCAGTGAAATCGTTGGTCAGCAGTAACTCACTTGGATATTCCAAGATTTTGGGTATTGGAACTCTTGGAAACAAAAGAGATCAAGATTTCTCCTTCTTCCAGTTTTACGTTCCCAATCTGGTTGATAAATTCTAGTGAATTTTTCACGTCCAGGCTTGGTTGTGCCACTGGAAGATTCTCGAACTCATTTGTGAGCCATTTCGCTATTTTGTATGTCCTACAACCAATTCTATTCTCGTAATGATGCGGTCAAAAGAAAAAACTTGTCATTATCCATCTGCAATTGGAATCCTCTACAAATAAATCCTGGCAACATCGTAATTGGTTCAAAAAACGAAACCGCCATTTTGCCATTCCGCTCTATAGTGTCGATTCAATAATATCAATTCCACTGGATGCTCAAACCTAATTGGAACCACAATACTCTCCTCGCCCTTAATAAAACGCAGAGTTTGTCACCTATTATAACTCCAGCAAGGTTATTTTCCACCCCCATTAACTCGCATGTCGACGTCGAATCCGCCCTCTCCCTTAAGGGTGATCAGCGCGGTGGTTGCATTTGATAGAGCCCGCAGTATTTACTACCTTAGCCTAATAGTGTAGGCAGGGGAACAGCGGGTTCCTGCCGATCGCGCCGAAAAAACGGTCTGCAGGATTTGGCAGAGCCGCTGGAGGCATAAAAACCCTAATAGGGTTTTGATGTGAGCACCGCGCCGGCTGCGCCTCTAACTAAATCACCGCTGTTGACAAAATATCTGCCTTTCCGTACGCATTACACCGAATAAAATGACGGTCCCGCTTGTTTTATAACCACATTTTATTTTATGTGCTCGCCGGAGAGAAGCGGGAGATGTTGCCGGAGACGGGATAGTTTATGGCGTTCTCGGACACGGTTTTATATTCAGGAAAAGAAAATCCGTAGAGCTTCAACTCCTCCATTTTGATGTGGGAGGTTGTCAACAGTCAACGGATATTTTTGTGTCAACAGTAAAAACACAAGGTTTTTTTTTTATCGGATAAATTTCTTCCTTCAACGAAGTAATTTTTCCTATCAGTAATTTCACGAGAAAAACTAACATGAAAAAATTGCGAGATCGCTTAAGCTTCATATGGGTAAAATTTAGTTTGGATTAGTTGAATAATGCCTTAGAACACCATATCAAAATATTTCCACCCTTGAAAATCAACCCTTGTTAGAGCTTAATGTAAAACAAATGTTCAATCTAAAAATTGATCAATTTATCACAGTGATTGAATTTAAGGATTTCTTTTACTTACAATATGTACTAATTTTATTTTGCAACTTTTGAAACTTTACAAATCAACCCCTATTCTAGCTTAATTAAAAAAAAAAGTTACCATCAAAAATATTTCATTATTTATTACAGTTTTTTAATTTAAGAATGTTGGAAAGGGGAACATTCTCCATGAAAGTTGGAAAATGAAAAATGTGATTTTGTTTGTAATTTCTAACAGAAAACAACTACTTCTCCGGCTAAAGCCATGCTGGACATTGAACTACATCTGATAGATATTACGAATAGATTCATAATGAATTTTCTATAAAAACTAGAAATAATAAAAAAATCAACTATCTGAATGAAAATGCGAATTTTCACTTTCAGATTTTTTCTTTTCAGTTAGAGTCTTCTTAAAAAATTTTTGGGAAGATCTTATTTCCAAAACCGCAATTCAAATTCAGTTTCTTCAGCATCTTTCCAAGAAGTTTTGATAACGGAGGCAGATACAGCCTCCGAAACGTCAACAATTTTTAAAAAAAGAGAAGTATTCTTTGTTAATTCGATCTCATTTTTTCAGATAGGCAAATTCAGTGTAGGGTACGTTACTGACAAAAATTAATTTCTTTCAAGACAGCAGTCTTGTGAACGCAGTAACTTATCGGGCAAATTAATTAATTTGCCCTTCTACACTTGTACAGATTTCTTTGGATTAAATTTTTTTTCATTTTCAGATTGTGGAAGGTCATAAACCCAAAAAATCATGTCAAGAATCGGATTTCCTCCACAAAATCAAACTTTCAATCAGGAGATATCATTACTACCAACCTCAGATGAAAACAGAAAAATGTCCCAAGCTACTGAGACATTAGGTACACCCATATGTCATGATAAAGAAGATCGACGGACTAGCATACCAATGAAGAAATCTGAATTGTTCACAATAAGCTTGTCAAGAGAGAAACAAGATGTCCTGCCGTACCAGGACGACTCTTATTGACATAATCCTATACAATAGAAATGATTGGGCCGAAAATCCATCAGAAAATAACTACTTTCCTGGCTAATACTACGACGAACGCTGAATTACATCTGATGCATTTCCGTCCAGAGTTCCTACAAGGATGTCTCGACCCAGCTCACCCAAAAAAGAAAACTCAACGTTGTCCCCGTGAAGAATTTACCATCTGAATTCTTCATCTTGGGTTATCTAAATGAGCAACGCCATTATCGCAAATCAAGTATGGTTCCTATTCTGAAATCAAAGTATCATTGTTGCCATTCCAGAATACAAAGGAATTAAAATGGAAATTGGCCTCGTTCTATGGCTAGCCCGCTAACTTCAATTAGTCTCATCTGAGATTGTGCTTCGCCCTGGGGTTAATTATTCATTAATTAATTAAAATACTGCCATAGCTCGCAGCACGAATAACAGTTATTTGTTTGCTTTTCAGTTTCGACCGAATATATTTTTACGGTTGATACGCGTCGTTGTTTAGCTGGAATGGAATGGAGTTTAAACGATGATTAAAAAAAGGAGATGAAATTCTAATTTTCCTTTGGGTGTGTTCAAACTGCAGCAACTTAGCTCTAGAAAGAGAATGAATTTGCTGTCATTCAGAAATATGAGAAGGTGAAGAGGAAAAACTTAAATGAAAATGAACTAACCAGAAATATTTCAGACACGATTTAAAGACGTTTCCGATATGGAAGGTGTAGAACCTTATACTGATGATCTTCTGACATGGGGTAGGGATAAAGCTGAACATGAACCCAGACCCAAAAAAAAAGTTTTAAAGCTAGCAGAGGAGAACAAAATACGTACCAATCTATGAAAATGCAAGTTTGGGCAAAAATGAATCTTCGATAATGAAAAACCTTCCCACCGACGCAAAGTCGTTCTGTAGAACGACTACAGAATGTGACCAGTTCGGTCCAGTCAATAATTTATGCGTCCCAAGTAAACTCTCTCATTAAACTTAACGGACTACAGAGACAAGCGTGCCTGGCGATTACTAGGGCCATTCGCTCCCCGCCAACGGCAGCAATGGAAGCTCTTCTTGGACTACTTCCTCTCCACATAGTTCTGGAGAGAGAGGCAAGATGGGCAACATACAGACTCTACCAAGCGGTCATTAGTCTACCGCAGGCATGTGTCATGAGAGGCAGCAGCATGCTGGAAGGCATAATAGCTCACAACATTCTGGGAATGCCCTCAGACATCATGCCTAAAACCACTAACCTCAACATGTCGTACACCGTGGTCTTCCCTGAAAGAGAAGACTGGGTTCGGAATGAAACTGACCTATGTAGGGCAAATGAAAGGTGGTTCACCGATGGTTCCAAAACTTTGGAAGGTGTCGGAGCCGGAATATATGGTATGAACCCAGTAGTGAAACGCTCATTCAGTTTGGGTAAATTAGCTACGATATTCCAGGCAGAGGTATATGCCATTGAAATGTGTGCAAGGGAGCTGGAAAACCGACACCTCACACGAAAAACAATAAAAATAGTTTCAGATAGTCAAGCAGCATTGAAAGCGCTTGAATCCAACTGCTTTAAATCCAGAGCAGTATGGAACTGCAGAGACACCTTGAACCGACTAGCACAAGGCAACAACGTTACCCTAGTTTGGATACCAGGTCACACGGGCCTAGAAGGAAACGAAATAGCGGACGCCCTAGCAAAAGGGGGGGCCGTAACAACGTTCACTGGGCCAGAACCGGCCATCGGTTTAGCATATAGCACTGCCAAGAATGCTACAACCGCCTGGGCAGACAATAAAAGACTTGAGTATTGGCTCAGTCTACCAGGACTAGTCCATTCCAAAGCATTTATTGCTTGTACAAGGAAAAAACAGTACTCTGACAAACTTCTAGAACTCAGTAGAGCACATCTCAGAGTTATAGTAGATTTGCTCACCGGCCACTGTAAACTCAAACACCACATGCATAAAATCGGACTTGCACAGGATGCAGAGTGCCGTCTATGCATGGAGGATGATGAAACGGCTAAACACATCCTGTGTACATGCCCTGCAGCGGCCAGAACCAGATTTTCAATATTTGGCAATACAAAAGTAAGGCCAGAAGATCTGGTAAACTGTTCTCTCAATATGTTACTCAATTTCGTTAAGAGATTGGATATACTGGGAGAAATATAACCATAGGGTGAGCCACAATAGGCCATTGGCCGCAGTGGAGGGCCTGATATGGGCTCACTCACATTTAAACCTAACCTAACCTAAACTCTCTCATGTAAAACACAATCGACTATCTTGACAACCCTGTAAACTTGGAATTACAGTTAACTGTAAGAGATTATAAGCGATTTTTCTCAATATTTTCAAACTAGTACAAATTCGCCGTGAGCTAACTCAACTCTACAAAAAGTTCGGGTAATATCGCAACGCTCGTCCCATTCTTGTATAAAATACACAAAGCTGTGGCGAAGCAGGAAGCTACAAAGGGAATAAGCACATTTCAGAGTAAAAACCTTCGGCGCCGCGAACGTCCATGACAGCGCAAAGCTCCTAAGCCGCGGGATTTGGGAAAGAAAGACTGCTAATAGAGCTTTCCGAAGCTTTTACCCGCTGAAACCCAATTCATGATCCAATAACAAAAGACAACTATATTACCGACCGCTCGGACAAAGACCGCCGCGCGGCCCCTCCGTTTCAACGAGATTGGGACGCGGGGCGGTATCGGGGGTGGTTGAATGGCGAGGCGGCGGTGGGAGGAATTGGATTTTTATAGATTCGTAACAGCAATAGAGATTCTCCTCTGGTGTCGTCGCAATAAAGATTTCAAGCGACATAAAAAAAAGGTTGTTATCAGTTCGACATACATCGGGCAAAAATGTAACGCATCGTAGAGTGTGCCATGCCATGCGATGTGCTAGACAGAAGGCAGTTGACCAGCACGTAATATTAGTGGCGAGACTGAGACTCGAGTAAACGAAATCACTCGACTAGCTGCGATTAACATGACAAACGCTCTGATGCGTTAAATTTTTGCTCGATCTGTATACAGTTTGGTATGGCGAAATTGGCACTGACCACGTGGTGGAGATATTTACTGTTAGTAATCATTCTAGGTAGGCAAAAGGCAAAAGAGACATTTTATGATCTACGATGGTAGTTTTTGATGGAGCATTAACAGATTTTGAAGAGACGTTACAAATTACATCTCCTTTCGATTCCATATGAAGAAACTCAAGTTCGCTAGGGATCCAGAAGATGTATTTTATAGTTATATTATGTTCAAAATTCGTGAGTAGTTTTCGGTGTAGCAGAAAGAGATTTTGAAGAGACGTCTGTCAGTTTGAACAGCATAGGAAGTATGCTGATTGTCCGCAATTGATTGATCAGCTTATGGAGGAACAAACAAAGAAATTGAGTTTGAAAGGAAAATTGTTTTTTTGCGGCGGTTAGTGATTGATTGTGATTTTTTTAAACTCTACTAAATTTAGTGATCCTATTATTTGATAATATTTTGAAATACTCTTGTATCATGAGAAATCGTATAATTTTACTGATAACTTCGCTGTTAGTTTTGCGATTTTTGACAATAAGTATCTACTAGTAAGGCTCAACTTTCGTTTAGCTGAAATCGGTTATGCAAAAACTGTTGCCATGGCAACCGTTGCTATGGTAACGAGTAAACAAAAACACAATTCCAATCTTTCGGAAATGCGCGGTTGCCAAGTTATCTGCTTAAGATTAGCTGAAATCGGTTATGAAAATACTGTTGCCATGGTAACCGTTGCTATGGTCGAGAGTAAACTAAAACGCTATTTCCACTTTGCGGAAATGCGTGGTTGCCAAGTTGGGTCAGTTATAGTTTAGCTGAAATCGGTTATGCAAAAACTGCTGCCATGGCAACCGTTGCTATTGTAACGAGTAAACAAAAATACAATTCCGATCTTGCGGAAATGCGCGGTTGCCAAATTATCTGCCTAAGATTAGGTGAAATCGGTTATGAAAAAACTGTTGCCATGGTAACCGTTGCTATGGTTGAGAGTAAATTAAAACGCTATTCCCACTTTGCGGAAATGCGTGGTTGCCAAGTTGTGTCAGTTATAGTTTAGCTTAAATCAGTTACGGAAAAACTTTTGTCATAGCAACCGTTGGTATGGTTACGAGAATACATAAAAACCAGCTTCTCTTGGTGCGGAAATGCGTGGTTGCCAAGTTGGGTCAGTTATAGTTCAAGTCGGCCGGACCCGCTCGCTTCGCTCGCCTTTACGGAAAAACTGTTGCCATGGCAACCGTTTTTGCAAAACCGATTTCAGCTAAACGAAAGTTGAGCCGGCACTGGTTTGATTCTCCAGGCCACAGCATGTCTGCCAGTTGGCAGTGTTTCAGCACGGTTTGTGCAGGCTGTAGACCTCTTATCAGTGATTACCAAAATAATTTTGAAAATTTTAAAATTCAATATCGGTCAAAATAATTTTTTTTTCGACAAAAATGTATTCCTTCATTCCGTCTTGTTTTGTCATCTTCTACTTCCCACTTCATTTATCGCTCCAATTTCGGAAACACCTTGTATATACTTCTGACGTTATTTTCAAGTTCATAATTTGGCAACCGCGCTTTGCCGCAGCACGAAAATCACATTTTTTCAAGGATATCAGCTAAACTATAACTGACCCAACTTGGCAAATTTCCGCAAAGTGGGAATAGCGTTTTAGTTTACTCTCGACCATAGCAACGGTTACCATGGCAACAGTTTTTTCATAACCGAATTTAGCTAATCTTAAGCAGATAACTTGGCAACCGCGCATTTCCGCAAGATCGGAATTGTGTTTTTGTTTACTCGTTACCATAGCAACGGTTGCCATGGCAACGGTTTTTCAATAAACGATTTCAGCTAAACGAAAGTTGACCCACTAGTAATATAAAACTTTCCGTCTTTCATAACATCCTCCAATGTTGACTTCAATGTTAACTGTGAATTCCCAGTGGTTTTTTGTTGTACGTATTTTGAGTAGGTATACGTGGTCCGGATGTTCGGAACGATCTGACTAGTATGTCTCTGTACTCCAGCAGTTTCTACCTGTCTCTGCCTTGTTTGTATTGAAGGAAATTTGGAAAGTTATAAGAACCTATAACGGCACACTTCATGATTTATGTCCTCAGGTGTAAAAAAGAAAACTGTTTGTTTGATACCTATCATCTTAAGAACGTATTTTTGAATTGGAAAATCCATGTCACCTCTACAGACTTATTCACTCAATTCAGACTATACACAATCAATTAATACTCAATAAAATGCCAAGAACGTGTTTTTAAATTTTTTTTCGCAGAAAATCCACCAAAGGACTCGCGTAGAAAATGCCTTTGTTTGTCCCCCATCGAATGTTTGACAACTGGTCAGTCACTGACAGTGCTCTATTGCCTCATTTCCAATCTTCTGTAAAATGCACTTCTTAATAGTAGATCAACTATGAATATAAGGTGTTCGACCAAACAAACCCTGACCATCTGAAGCATTTCCAAATCTCCGAAGAGCAGCCCGTTTCGGTTTCAATGGCCCGTCTTCTAACAACGGTTTTTGATACTTCTCGCTGTGTTCGAAACGAATGAATATTCCGCTGATTTTAATTGCAAAAGTTCTCAGTACCTTAAACGTTCCCTCTCAGCAGGACTCCGACCCGTCCTTCTAATACGGAAATCAACTCCCATACTTAATTTGCACAACAAAAAACAGGGATTTGAATTCGATGCCTTCGGCTGCATAATATCTAGACAATAGGGCGGTGTATCAGTAGCGTATCATAATACCACTTATAGTCAGAATTACTGATACCCACGCGTGCTGATCCCTTTTCGCCGTTCTAATTGGACCCACTCTATGCCCTCTCAAACAACACGTGGCGCATTCATTCATTTAATGTAACTTTGCCTTGCCGGAGTCCATTTATGAAATTGTATTATATTCACGGGCTTTTATAAATAACGAGCTTATCTTTTGTGCAGTGTTGATGGCAACAATGCCTATTTCTAGTATGATTTCCAGCTTTGTGGTCAGATCAGGTTAACAGAGATGTTAATGTTGTAGCTTCGAGGAATATTTGTATCTCGGCTGGATGGTAAATGAGGTCTCGGTACAAAAGGAAGATAATTGGTGATGTCGGCAGGGCTAAGTGATTTTGGGAAAATCGTAGGTTGTCCGTACTCTAACGTTTTGTTATGGGAATCGATTATCTACAATATGCAGAAGAATAATAGTAGAACTACAAATTGGGTTAATTTCTTTCAATGCGGACTTCCATCAATATCAATACTGAACTGTCGTGCTCATAGAAACACTCTAGACAATGAAAGTAATCAATTCACAATATTGTCTAAAACTTTCAAACAAATACAAATTGGGTGTGATGTTCGTTATTTTTCCAACAAAAAACTTAAAGTGCCCTTATCAAAAATAGAATATTAAAATTAGAAAAACAAGTTGGTGGAAGCGAATATACAACTCCATTCCACAACATTACAGAGGTGAAGAAAGTTTTTACACATTCTTCGAATTAAATAGAAGTTGTATAAACAATGGAAATTTTCCGTCAATGTAGGTTTTTCGAGTTGTGCAGTGGGTCCAGCTGAACTTATCACTTCCCTCTTCAGAAAAGAAGTCCACCCCTCTTTAAGTTTCTACTGTTTTTTGTAAAATGAAAAATAGAAATATTCCATTCAACATGACCAAAATATTGCTGCTGCTCATGCAAAATGTTCATTCGACTGAATTTTTTTTCATCATTCACATTTAAAAAGCGTTTCTTCCGTGTAGGTGAGCAAATGCTTTTCTTCAGCGTGAGTGAGCAAAGGCTTTTCTTCAGCGGGAACGAAGGCTTTTCTTCAGCGCGAACGAAGGCTTTTCTTCAGCGTGAACGAAGGCTTTTCTTCAGCGCGAACAAAGGCCTTTCTTCAGCGCGAACGAAGGCTTTTCTTCAGCGCGAACGAAGGCTTTTCTTCAGCGTGAACGAAGGCTTTTCTTCAGCGCGAACAAAGGCTTTTCTTCAGCGCGAACGAAGGCTTTTCTTCAGCGCGAACGAAGGCTTTTCTTCAGCGCGAACGAAGGCTTTTCTTCAGCGCGAACAAAGGCTTTTCTTCAGCGCGAACAAAAGCTTTTCTTCAGTGTGAGTGAACGAAGGTTTTTCTTCAGTATAAGTTGACAAAAGCTTTTTCATTTTACCTATAATATCAAAATGTTTTTTACTGGTTCCGCAGTAGTAAATGACTTCAGAATCCTCCAGAACAAATTTGATAACTGTGGGAAGACTTGCATTTTTATGTCTCTTCAAGAAAGAAGTCTAAGAACCCCTTTGGACATTTTTTGTTCATAAATGAAAAATTGATTTGAATCAAAACGTCACCAAAGGTGAATTTTGACTCGCAGAACTCGAATATACAATCGGTTTCTTTCCATTCTCAACAGTTCTCGAAATTTTCGAGAAAAAATTATGTGGAACATTTCAGCATCATAATGACCCGCCATCTCTTGGCCAATATTCAAGGTAAGTTACGATTGGCTTGTTAATTTTAAGCTTTGCTGTCTTTTAAAAAACAAAAAATTTAGTTCGTTTCGCTACAAAATGTTTTTTTTTGGTTATTTGTTAATTTATAAGTTGAAATCTGCTGCCAGCGCATTCGCCATAAAATGAAATTTTAAAATTGATATTTTTGCGTTGGTTGTGAGATTGTTGCGTAAGAAGATTTATTGGAAAGATTTGGTATTCAATGAATGGTGTTTTAGGAATTCAGTTTGTACTGACAGTATCGGAAACAGTTTATCTGGGGTATAGACAAAAATCTACACGAGCAATAAGAAACGCAATAATATGATAACACCACATAAACAAGAGAGACGCACTGCTGTGCGCTCCTCCTGTTACTCCACCCGACCCATTAACTGACCACGTGGCAATGCGACACCGCACACAGCGCACGTCGATATCCCTTCGTCGAGCGAGTAGAAGAGAAATAAATTGTAATGCTCTCTCAACATATAGCATGATGTTTGCAAATAAAGGAAATGAGTACTCATTTTAGCATTGAAACGGGAAACATGAAACGGGAAACATGAAACGGGAAACATGAAACATGAGACATGAAACATGAAACATGAAACATGAAACATGAAACATGGAACATGAAACATGAAACATGAAACATGAAATATGAAACATGAAACGGGAAACGGGAAACATGAAACGAGAAACATGAAAAAGGAAACGGGAAGGGGAAATACATTTTTTTTACTATTTCACCAATTTCAAAACCACTTGATCCGTCAAGTGATGAAAGACACGAGAAAAAGCATTTTCAGATTATTTCCATCAATTAATTCCTATAATAAAGTTATATTCCCCGGAAAACAAAGATGCGATGATTGAAACATTTTGTATAAACATTGCATTTCACTTATTGTTTTTGGTATGGAAATAACTAGTACGAATGAAGCATTTAAATTCATTTGGGTGAAAATCACATCAAAACAATGAACTCAAATTGAACAAAAATGTTCGGAAATTTTAAACGGTCGTTCAACGTGAAATAAAAGCTCTGTGTGTTTTAATAGATTTCATTAAAAATATGGAAATATGGCGTGATGATTAACCTTGAGTTTTATTTGCATTCAGGAAAATACCTGGATAAATAATGAAATAATTATTTTTGATTACCAGTTTATGTATGAATTTTGATAATGCGGACTGAATGAAAATTCCACTATGATTTGTGCGGCATTTTTCCTATAGCTTGACTTGAATATGGGAGTATGTAACAGAAGGCAATAATGACACAGCAGTTTTGAATAAACTTTTCAAATTATAGCATTTACAGTACCAATATTATTCGTTTCCTTGAAAAGTTAGATTATTATTTTTGCAATTTTATCCCTTCGTATTATTATAACTATTCTTTTCTTATCAACTTTTCGGTGGAAAGGAAATCTTTCAAGATGATAGCTCAGCGTTGACAAAGTCTTCTGAACACCTTTCTCTTCAAAATATTCTTTGGATCGATAACGTCCTTTGTTAATTTGTGGTGGATTACTTTCCACGCAAAAATTCAGCTCCTCAACGAATTCGTTCATTAAGAGAATGATCGATTCATCGTCCATTGATCTATTCCTACATGCACAAAAAGACACTTGCTCTTAAACTGATATCATTTTCCCACTCTTCCCTGTTTCGTTATATTATTCGATGGTCAATACTGACATATTTCATAACACTTTCTTCGAAAAGCATTACTTCCAACGCCCAGTACACTGAACTCCTAGAACGAAGAGGAGAAAAATTTAATTTCCACACAAGAACAAAGCGAAGGTGGCGAGCACTCAGCCAACAAAAACGAGGCGTATTTTATTAAGTTTCTCCTTAGTTGTAGCGTCAAAGTGATGTGTTGGCAAGAGCAAATGTGCTGTAGTAACAGAATCATTGAAGTTAGTAGCCTTTTAGTGTCCGTGGATTTAACCTTCTCCGAGCGTATGAGGACGTGTTGAGAATGTTCACTCTGTTAGACAACTTCCACCAATTACGGACGCTCCTAAAGGTTTTTACAAACTTTCCGTGTTTCCTTGCGCAAAGAAGTCGAATGGAATTAAACGGAGGTTTTTGGATAAAAAAGTTTGCAGGTTTTCAGGAGTAAACTGCTGTCAACTATCACCTCATGTAACTGATTCTTACTGTACTGATTGATGATCGACATTTCGTCAAAATCACAACATTACCTTTGATTGTTTGCTTAAAAGTTAACGAGCCAGATAGGTGTACGCTAGGGGTTTTCCTCAACACTGAGACCAGCTGGGGTCTTTTGTATTGTTCTGTCGTCAGTGGTTTCAAGTAAAATAGGCCTGTGTTTTCACCAGGTTCAATAGTCTATTTCTAGGTTTTCCCGATTCAAGTTTGACCTATCCAAATATTCTCTTGCGCCTGTTGTGCAGCGCATCGCATGCGAAGATGATCTGAGAGGCTTTTTTATCCTCGTCGCCACAGACTCTGTATACTTCAGTCTCTCTCTTCATTCCCATGGTGTGCAGGTGTTTTCTTGTGCCGCAGTGTCCGGTTGTGCGTATCTTAGATTTGTTGACGGTGAGAATATCAGCTGAGAATGTTTGGCGTTGAGCCTATATTGTCCCCTTATATAATGTTTCGCAAAACTGGCTAGGTTCATCGCCCCCGGCGAGGTTTTGTTTTCATCGTATAATCTTTAATTTTGTTCCACTCAAACTTCATAGCTTGTAACATGACTGTGTCGTGATTTTATCATGTTATTTACCAAAGCAACCAAGTTATCGTGCAAAATGAAAGTTTGCCCGATAAAATAAAAACCTCTTGTGGTATTACCCTCGAAAATATGTATTGTTGGTGAAACTGGTGTCCTGATTCCGAATCCGTTGAGCCTATATTGTCCTCTAATATAATTTTTATTGAAAACTGGCTAAGTTCATCGCCCCTGGCGAGCAGTGTATGTCACTCAGATCAACTTCATGGAAGATTTAGACTCATCGCTGCTATATCTAACGCTCCTGGAATGTACAGAGTTCTACTTCAATAATTACGGAATTTACGAGGATGTTTCCATGAGAAGTGAGACAAATTCGGATTTTTCAGGACTGAAATTTTTTCAGGAAAAAAGTGTATCTGTAGTAAGTTGGTGGTCCTGATCACGAATTTGAAAGAATTTCGAGTATATTCTGCCCCCTAGTATGTTTTACCGTAAAAATGGGCTGTTCCATCGCGGCGGGCAGTATATATCACTTAGGCCAACCTCCTTTAGGTGGTAGGTGCATTTTGATACGGGGGTGTTTCCATGAAAAGTGAGACACACTGTATGTCTGAGTTTGGCAGATCATTTATTATAACATTGGCAACATTTCTAAAGTATTCATTAAATTCATCAGAGGAGATCGGGCGAACTTGCCCACCAAACCCAATTTTCCTGCTTCCAAACCCGCCATACAATCCTCATGTTCCCCTCTAAACTATTCTACATCAACACACGAATTCAAATCCGGATTCCATTTCTTCGAGCAACACGGTAATCACCTTAAATTCATGAGATTTACCCGACTAAAGCGATAACTTTCCTCACCCTTACAAAAATCAGCCATCTTTGATATCAGAGAGTTGAATAAGAGGGTGGTTCCCTAATCTTATACTAATTCACCCTGTTAGGAAGTAAGCCTACACCCTTGGAGATATTTCCTATACGTTCAGAGCCGGATTCCACATTGAATGAGAAGGAACCCAGCAAGCACATAACATAACTGGGCAGTTTTGCCATGTTCTATTTTGGCAACAAAGAAACATTCATCACTGTAGTACGTTGAATGTCATTTGTATTATATATTTTAACATTTGTTTGTGATATACTTGTGACATACGGACAATGGAGGAACGTTATCTTTTGTTAAACTTTCTAACATGATGTTTCCAAAATGTATTTTTGTGTGGTTTATGCGACAGAAACAAGAAATGTTCTATTAATATGCTTTTAAAAGAAAATGATGCATTTTTGTATGTTTGATACACAATTATGTAACTTAGAAGTATCCAAGAGATGTGCCCTGAACGTACACTAGGAACCGTATTTGAATGTACCTTCAATATGTTCCAACTTCTTACACAAAAGACGCTAAGTTGAGTTTAAAGTTGATACCTACTTTTCATTCGCCATTTTTTTGTGAATAGACACCAGCACTAGTAGAAGAGAAGGTGGGAAGTTAAAGTGGATTACAAGGATTTTATTTTTAAGATATGTAAAAACCAATAAAACATTTATCCAAGAGACACAAACTAAATAGACTAGGAGATGATGATAGATTTTAGGTGACGATTTTTTCGTTTATGCCTTTGAGACGACTGAAAGATATAAAACTGCTGATGGAAATGATGGAAACTTTAACCTAACCTAACCTCACTTCGGCATTCGCAGAACTTATGCAATTTTTTTATGAACATTTCATGATAAAAACTTTCATGTTTTCTATTGACACAAGGATTGCAAGTAGCAATATGGTTGTAATGATGGGTTGATGCAAATTGAAAACTAGAAAGTTTTCATTATGAAATGTTCATGAAAAAAATCTGCGAATGCCGAAGTGAGGTTGGGCCTGAAACTTGATTTGTACCAAAATCTAGAAACTAGTAAAATGGACTTCAAAAAAACTCACTATAGCTCCAAAATCAGTGTTAAGCAGTCACTATTTTTTTAAATGTTGAATCGTAACGAAACAAAAATGTATTTTATAAATATTACATCAATATTGAAAAATAACATTGAGAGAACATTTTATAGTACAGATCACTTCTTTTCACATCATAACGTAGTGCCTACATTGCACCGGTTCATGAGAAACAACCAACTTCTCATGGTTATATTTTGCAACATCACACAGAAATTATATGGCGATATTACTGGTACGTAGTGTGAAAGTACTGTGTTGCGGAAATTTGGCGGTTGCAGGGAGCTCCCAACTTGTCACGGTTACATTTTGTAACATCACACAGAAATTATATGGCGATATTACTGGTACGTAGTGTGAAAGTACTGTGTTGCGGAAATTTGGCGATTGCAGGGAGCTCCCAACTTCTTATAGTTACATTTTGTAACATCACACAGAAATTATATGGCGATATTACTGGTACGTAGTGTGAAAGTACTGTGTTGCGGAAATTTGGCGGTTGCAGGGAGCTCCCAACTTCTTATAGTTACATTTTGTAACATCACACAGAAATTATATGGCGATATTACTGGTACGTAGTGTGAAAGTACTGTGTTGCGGAAATTTGGCGGTTGCAGGGAGCTCCCTCGAACATTTAAAGTACATTACATGGGATGTTCAATGCCATTTATTTAATCGCTCCAGTTTCGAAAACACCCTGTATAACTCGTATTTTCTTTCTCCTCAATATTATAAAGTCCAAATTAGAGAATCAAAGCACGCTCTTGATGTAAACACGATTCGCAATATTACAGGACTTCGCAATATAGCCGAGAATGATTTCTTTAGGGAAATACAAGTTTTGATTATGTCTGGCCGCTGTTTGAATACCAAAACATATCCAGGGAATTCGCCTTTTAACACTCCGCTTATTCGATATTTAGACAGACTTATTTTACACTCCAGCTGCTTGCACTGTCGACTGTTAATTGGAAATTGGATAAGCGATCGGTATGGTAATTCGAAAGGACGGATTCAGTAATATGTTTGATGATTCGGAGCCAAAATTTTGTTACTGAAATGGGTAGTTTTTCAAGGTATAAATTATATCAAGGCAATTCAATTTTCCACAAAAATTATTCCTAGTAATTTCTTGTGAAATGTGCTCGTTTTCTCAGAAAACGTGATTGAACGCCGACATCAAATTTGAGGTTCACGCTTACCCGCCTCTGAAAGTTCTGGCGGAGCCGAATATTTGATTGTTTATAACTCTGCTAAAAATGATCGGAGAAGGAAAAAGAAAAGTTCATGTCGTTTCTGAGAACTCCTACCTTCTCATGCAAATATAATTTGCGAGTATTTGAGTACCTAAAATGTTTTTGTCGCACTTAACGGAGATGTTTGGGGATGACCCAAAAATCATGAATAATTTAGTAAATATGGAATCATTATACTGAAGCAGCAACCCATACCCTATTTGGACTATATGCAACAATTTTAGAGTAGTGTGACAGGTCCCACTTATACACGCCAAAAAAATAATTTTATTTTACTCCTGCCTGATATTCAACTTCCCCATAAAACTGGCATTCTCTTCAGTAAATGTTGAAAATAATCTCTTATTCATATTCTGCATATATATTTAATATGAGCGATTATTTTCAACATTTACTGAAAAAACTGCCACGATTATGGGTGACTTGAAAACTGAGGCAGGAGTAAAACCCAGTTTTTTCTTTGGCATGTATAAGTGAGACTGGCCTCACTAGTCTAAAATCGTTGCATATAGTCCAAAAGGGTACTGATTCCTGCTTCAGTATTATTATTTCATATCAACTAAAATATCCCTGACTTTCGGATCCTCCGTAAATATCGTAGAAGGGTTATGTGAAGTGGGACAAAACACATTTTAGGTACTCAGAAACTCACATGTTATATTTGCATGAGGAAGTAGAAGTCTTCAGGAACGATATACACGTTTTCTTTTTCTTCTACTATAATTTTTAGCCAGTTATGACAAATCAAATTTTCGGCACTGGCTAACTATTTTCATCGTTGAATGAGTCCAGAAGAAGATTATGGTCAAAAACTGTTTTGGGCGCCATTTTTTTCATTATGGCGGTGCGAGCGGCAAAGATACAATGTGGCAAAGTGAAAATTCGAAAAGAGCACGTCAAAATATATAGAATCACTAATTTTCGAAATTCTTGGAAAACTTTCCAGGTAATAATTTTGAGCACTAAATAATTGGGCTATTCTTTGAATAGTTGTTCCATTCAGAAAATAGATGTTTTCCTGTTCTCAGTTTCCTGGCTAAGTTTAAGATCAAAATCCAAGTGAAATGAAAGATAAGGCCGTGATACTCAGCGGAAAAAAAAAAACTGGAAAGTTAACCAACGATTTTGTGAAAAAACTTCTAAAACCAATATTTTCTTAAAGCTGCTCAATTCTAAACCACTTCAAATACAGGTTCTTGATGGCTTGATATTCCAATTTTTCTATTTTCATAATTTCGGTCGACATCAATTTTTTTCACTTCATTGCTCAAACTGGTTTGACTTTTTGACATGGAACTTCACACTGACACTTCTGTGGTAAGATTTATCGTTGCTATGGTATCGCAATATGTTTGTATCCATGGAACCGGTCTAGGCTAACTAGATATCAATACATCTTCTTAATTGTGACGTATTTATTTATTTTATCCATATTATATTATTTATACTGGCCGTAAGTTCGTACAAAACTGTGTCTTTTTTTTTTTCTCCTCCCTTGGATGCTGGCCCTTTCGCCAGCTGCACCTCAGCCTCTTGGGCTTTTTGTGCTCAAAACTGTGTCTTTACAACCGATTGGAATTCTGCCCCATCCGAGCATTTATTGCCTACTAACTCAATTAGTTGGTCGTAAAATAATAATGAATCTTAGGATGCTTCCTTGGAAGGTAAAGCTACGAATATCAAACTAAGTTTCCCTACCTAACTTAATTGTGCTCGTTAAAAGCTTAAACTTCAGTCATGATACTTCTGCTCCGGCCACAAGCTTAGATGATGAAATTTCCTTATAAAGTAGTTTCCACTCTAACTATATATCTAGATTTAATGAACGTGCGTGGAAGATCTATAAGAAAAGGTGCCTCGTAGGCAGTGCCGGACTGAGGTGTTCTTCGAATGTTGGAGGCTCTGTTTCAATCCTTCCCATGACAACAAGCTCATGATACTTTGCATAAGCAATCATTTGGATGTAAAACATCTCATCGAAACTGCTGCTATCAGAACCAACAAAATCCACCACAAAAACGTTAGTTTCTCTGTCCAACGGCGTTAAGTCTTAAGTCACTTCCAATTCCAACCCTTGTCATCGTCAATCTTGCGTTTAAACTCAAAAACATATCGTTTGATATGGTGCATAGAGCACAGATTATCAATATGTTATAACTCTGACAGATACATGTCATCAGCAAAAAAGACGCTTTTTGTCGGTAGAATGTAAAAATATATATAATAATCAAAGGGGACCCAGAACCGAGCCTTGAGGAACACCATGATTAATTATCTTGCGATTTGATAGATCTGAATTCAATCTGACACATTGAGATCTTTGTGAGAGGTGAGATTTAAAGAAATTCAGAGCTAAGTCCCTGATGCCGTATCTTTTTAGTTTTTCCACTAGGATGTCATGCGAGTCACAGTCGAAGGTTTTCGAAAGGTCACATAACTCAAGATGCGAGTGATTTCCTTCCTCTAGGCCCTCGACTATGTCTGACATGACTTGGAGAAGAGCTTTTGTCGGGGACACCTTTTTTCGGACTCCAAATTGTCGTGGAGCAACAGAAAGTTTACTTCCATGAAGTTATTAAGTTGTCTTTTGACGATAGTTTCAATAATCTTACCTATTATTGGTATCATTAGATAGACGAAAGTTATTCACCTCGTCAGTAATTCCTTTTTTCATTACCGGTACCACAGAATATTTCAGAGCGATCGAGAAAGTTCCCGCAGAAAAACAGTCATTTGTCAGGGAAGCTAAAGGTTCGGCAAGTTTATCTGCCAGTGATTCGATGATAATTTTGCTATTTAATTCATAAGTATCAGTAACATTAGAATTTAGTCGCTATTTTCCACAACAGATTTTATGAATATTCTATTCATATTTTCGAACAAAAATCGAGAGAATATTTGTTGCAGCAACTTTGTTTTTCCTTGGCAGCTCTTTTGACCAGATCTCTCCGAGTTAAAGGCAGATGAGGACTTTTATTTTTGTTATTATCATTATGTTCCATACATTAATTTTATTTGGACTTAACAGTGATTCAAGCTCACTTTTCACTTCTACAAAGCCTAAACCTTCGAATCGCACTGACAAAAGCCACATTTTCCCCGATCTCCATCCCCTAATGAAAGCAAACAAAGCTGAGAAAATCCAAAAATTAAAAACCCAAAGCTGATTAGACAGAAAGAACTCGAGCAAGATTATTTCGCTACGGGGTGTCGTTGTTTGCACTATCAACAATAATAACAAAAGACGACTCGACAATGGAAAGATCCACCGCTGTTTGGATTCGATGAAAGCGAAGCTATCGATGAAAACAGTTTGGCCGTACTTTATCAGGTATGGCGGTCTTTTTTGACGCGCTCATCCGAAAGCTTTTGAAAATCACGCTGTTTTAGTAACGAATACGTGGCGGCTACTGTTTATTTTGACGATGGGTGATTTTCTATTATAGTTGATGGCTTGAATGCCTTATTCGGTAGAGTGAGTGAGTGAGAAATATCGGATGAACGAAAATTGGTTTGTTCTCATGTGACTGATGTGGCTCAGAAAACTTCTAACTCGCACACTAGTTCCACTTTTCAATATTCATGGTTGAATTCAGTTCAGTTTAGTTCCAAATCCCAAAATATACAATATTCAGAGAGATATACCGAGTGTCCTATAACATTTTTGTTTGTGCAGACAGTGGAATTGAATTTGAATGATCTGCCTACGACATAATAGTATATTCCTCAGAGTAAGAAAAGAACGTAGAGATGCTTTTTCCATCCTTGTCTTGAAGGCAACACAACTTTGCGAGGGTCTTATTTTTTTTTAAATTCTGGTTCCCACGAAAAGCAAAATCCTGTATTGTTCAAAGAACATCGTGAGAGCCGAGGGAAAGTAGGTAGGAATTGGTGTTCTTCTTAAATTTCTGGGGGCTGTATGCTCGACGGGTCAATCTCGATGAGACCGCTGATGGTGGAACGATTGACGATATTTCGGGAGAGCATCGTCCATGAAAATATTTATAAAACAGAGACAGATCGCCAAACTTTCTGCGATGTGCCAGAGAAGTAAGCGAGCTTGTGAGCGAAGTATCACCGACGAGACGAATGGCTCTCTTTTGGATCGAATCTAAAAGTTTTAATGTGTTTGGGTGCTGCACTCCATATATGAGAGCAGTATTCCAAAACAGGTCGAATCTGTGCCTTATAAATCATGATGATTTCAAGTAAAGGACGATCCCAGGCATTTTGTTATTTCAAAATATTTCTGTTGCTGTATATTAAGACGAAATGAAATTAGAAACATTTTTTTAACTAAACTATTTCTAAGCTTTCTCGTTATATCAGTTTCACAGTCCGACTTTTCGTTATCGAATATCTAATTAAAATCCAGTACGATTAGGTTTTGTAGTCTTCAGGAACGATATGCACTTTTTCTTTTCCTTCTGCTATAATTTTTAGCAAAGTTATAACAAATCAATTTTTTTTAGGTTCCACCGTTGATTTTTTGGTAAACATTTTTTTTTCTAATAATACATGATGTCGAGATGTCATGTGCCAAGTTTCAGAGTGCTACAATTCATTCATCACTTTTTGCTCGAGTGTCTGTCGTTACTAGATTATTATTCTAATAATTTTTTTGGTGGAAAGAGCACACTGAATGATTTCAGTGCATTTTTGAAAAGACCTATTGTTGATTTTTCATCACTCTTCTCGAAACGTTGCTCTTAGCAGTTAAATACAGCTGCCAATGTAATCAAGTCGTAATATCAGAATATAATCGGAAATTTTCATCAACTGCAGTTTGAAACTCGATGAGATTTTTTAATGCATTGTATACAAAGTCCATAAAAAACGCTTTCATTAGTACGTCGCAGTTTCTGAAAATATGCCTATTGAAAAATCCATTACAGTTTGGTAAACAACTCTTCAAAACAACTATGTGTAGGAAATACAATATTATCAGAAATGAATGAAATACGGGAGAATATAACTTTATAACATACAAGTTATTAGAGAATCAAAAAAGCTTATATATTCCAGTACCACCACCAAACTTGGTTTACCATGATAGTCACGGAAAAAAAATTGTTTACTAAAATTCCAGGGGTGGAACATATTTTTTTTTTCGTTCAAAAATAAATAAATAGATTTTTGCTGTAATCTTGGAAAGTATATGATTTATCGGAAAAACAACTCAACAAGGTGAAAGACAATTGATTCTCTACAAAAATGATTCCTAGTAATTTTTTATGAAATGCGCTCGTTTTTTCAGAAAACGTGATTGAACGCCGACATCAAATTTCAAGTTCACCCGTACCGCCGCTGAAAGTTCTGGCGGAGCCGGATATTTCATTGGTCATAACTCTGCTTAAAATAATCGGAGAAGGAAACGGAAAAGTTCATATCGTTTCTGAAAACTTCCGTCACATAATGATATTTTCATGATCACCTTGTCCCAAATTATTCATATATGTCTCGACTATGAATGACAAAAGATTGAAAAAATCATTCGTGTGGATTCGTGTGAAAATATCATTATGTGACTGAATGAGAGAGCACAGAAAATTGAGAAAATCGTATTTTTTCGAATTTCGAGCACATTTTACTCGAAAACGGTGCATTTTAAAGAAAAATTTGTGGAGACCTTTTTTGTAGAGAATTTTATGGAGTATATTAAAACGTTTTTGAGAAAAATGACTTTTTCGATTTTCCACGGCAAATTATTTCATTTTTAGGTAAAATTTTCCGTTTTTCCGCTACTGAAATTCTTTGTGATCATGAAAAATTATGTGCTGAACCCGTTTTGATTGACACTATAAGGAATTCGTCCACTGCGTAAGCTTCGCGAATAAAAAAATGCCGGTTCCATGCAAGGTAAAAGTATCGGGAAATTCAGTGCCGGAAAATCCACACGAATGACTTTTTCAAGAATGCCTATTCTGTTATTCATAGTCGGGATATATATGAATAATTTGGGAAAAGGTGATACTAAAAATATCATTATGTGACTGAATGAGAGAGTACTGAAAATTGAGAAAATCGCATTTTTTCGAATTTCGAGCACGTTTTACTGGAAAAAGGGCATTTTCAAGAAAACTTTGTCGATACCTGTTTCATAGAGAATTTTATGCAGAATATTACGACATCGTTGTTTTTGGAAAAAATGGATTTTTCGATTTCCCTCGGAAAATCGCCCATAAATATTTTCCGGATGCTTTCACGTCTTATCACCCTCGAAATTCGGTTTCAGCGGGTCAAAATACATAAGAATAACTTGGGTGATCCCGTCGCGCTCCATCTGCTACGAAAACCCTCCCTGCCACCGGACTAATGATCAAATGACTTTTTTACACACTGTCGAAGAAAATAGTAGTTTACCTAACAAATGCGGAAAGTGATACTTTTCCGCACGCGATTGCAGATGGCCGAACGACGCGTTATTTGAATGTCAGTATAATCCGCAAAAACTAAACAAATCTACTTTTCCGTACTAAAATATTTTTTCCGCACTAAAAAAAGTGTGGAAAATTTTTTCCGCACTGGTGCGGAAAAGTGACTCTTTCAAAACTGAAGTGAGTACGGAAAAGTGGACTTTTCCGCACGCTAGTAGAAAAAATGTGTTACGATAGTATGAATTCGGCTCTTCCTGGCAAGGACTCCACTCTGGTCCCGAACGCCTTTCGTCCAAAAAAATTTTCCGGATGCTTTCACGGCTTATCTCCCTCACAATTCGGATTCATCGGGTCGAAATACATAAGAATAACTTGGGAGATCCCGTCGCGCTTCATCGGCTACGAAAACCCTCCCTGCCACCGGACTAATGATCACATGACTTTTTTACACATTGTCGAAGAAAATAGTAGTTTACCTAACAAGTGCGGAAAGTGATACTTTTCCGCAAGCGATTGCAGATGGCCGAACGACGCGTTATTTGAATGTCAGTATAATCCGCAAAAACTAAACAATTCTACTTTTCCGTACTAAAATATTTTTTCCGCACTAAAAAAAGTGCGGATTTTTTTTTCCGCACTAGTGCGGAAAAGTGGACTTCCGCACGCTAGTAGAAAAAATGTGTTACGGTATGAATTCGGCTCTTCCTGGCAAGGACTCCACTCTGGTCCTGAACGCCCTTCGTCCATTAAAATTTTCCGGATGCTTTCACGGCTTATCACCCTCGAAATTCGGATTGAGCGGGTCAAAATACAAGAATAACTTGGGTGATTCCGTCGCGCTTCATCGGCTACGAAAACCCTCCCTGCCACCGGACTAATGATCAAATGACTTTTTTACACACTGTCGAAGAAAATAGTAGTTTACCTAACAAGAGCGGAAAGTGATACTCTTCCGCTCGTGTTAGTTACACTATTTTTTCTACTAGCGGAAAAAAACACCCAAAAGTTAACATAAAGAACATTTAAAGAGTGCGGAAAAGTGACCCTTTCGAAACAAAAATGAGTGCGGAAAAATGGACTTTTCCGCACTAGTGCGGAAAAGTGACTCTTTCAAAACTGAAATGAGTGCGGAAAAGTGAAAATTTCCGCATGCTAGTAGAAAAAATGTGTTGCGATAGTATGAATTCGGCTCTTCCCGGCAAGGACTCCACTCTGATCCTGAACGCCCTTCGTCCATAAAAATTTTCCGGATGCTTTCACGGCTTATCACCCTCGAAATTCGGATTCAGCGGGTCAAAATACATAAGAATAACTTGGGTGATCCCGTCGCGCTTCATCGCCTACTAAAACCCCCCCTGCCACCGGACTAATGATCACATGACTTTTTTACACACTGTCGAAGAAAATACCAGTTTACCTAACAAGAGCGGAAAGTGATACTCTTCCGCTCGTGTTAGTTACACTATTTTTTCTACTAGCGGAAAAAAACACCCAAAAGTTAACATAAAGAACATTTAAAGAGTGCGGAAAAGTGACCCTTTCGAAACAAAAATGAGTGCGGAAAAGTGGACTTTTCCGTAGAAAAAATGTGTTACGATAGTATGAATTCGGCTCTTCCCGGCAAGGACTCCACTCTGGTCCTGAACGCCCCTCGTCGTTTATGCAGTATCTCGAACATACATGATATAAAATTAATCCTTGCTTGTTGCGGTGGTTTTTTATAGCGGAACATTATAATGAAAGGCGCAAAACGCGCACCGACTCCGTTGCCGGGATTCATACAAATAATTAACGGAAAGATAAAAGAGAGAAATAATAAAGCAGAGGCCTTTGAAAAAACGCTAGTCACGCGAAAATCTACTAAACATGTTCAGATGAACAAATTACATTAGCCGCTCGGATGATCCCGCCCTTTTCCCATTAACGAAAAAGCTTTTTCGAAAAGTTTGTATTGAGATTGCGATTCTCGCTCGACGAGATCGGCCGAGCGCGGGGCGAGGGAAGGGGTAGCGCGTCAAGTTGGTCGGCGGTTGTTTGGTGACCGGTGGGGGTGTAATTCGACAGTTGACAGTCGATGGGGGGACAAACGAAGCCATTTTCCATAAGACTGCGCGTGTCCTTTTTGGGGATTTTCTGCGAAAATATTTCTAAAAACACGTTCTTGGCATTTTACTGAGAATTAACTCATTGTGTATAGTCTGAATTGAGTGTACAAGTCTGTAGGGGTGTTATAAACATGGATTTTCCAATTCAAAAATACATTGCTATGATGACAGGTATCATACAAACAGTTTTCTCTTTTAGATTTGAGGACATAAATCATGAAGTGAAAATTGTCAAGCTGTGTGCACGTTCCAATGTAATTGGATGAAGAAAAGGTTTGTATTTCGTGCAGAAATTTATTTATAAAATAATAGCAAAGCGCTTTCGACTATAAAGCCATCATCAGTGCGTACTCGTCAGGTGTACAAGAGCCAGACCATAAAAATATCATGTGTCCAGAGGACCATGTAAATATTTAAAAAACAGGACATCATATGATAACATCTACTCCAAAAAATATTGAAAAAAAATTATTTTTATCACCCTGTATCTCAAAAACCAAGCCGTTTGAAACATATATGTATATGAACTTTTTGTCCTGAAACCTTTCAAAGAATCACCTCCCAAAGTTTGTTAACGTACTCAATTAACACCCTGTATATATCATTGTTTATGAAACAAGACTAACACCAACGAAGGCATAACAGCCAGTTTTTCAACAGTGAGTACAAACTTTCATACGATAAAATGAAGGAAACAATCACTGAAAAAAATTCTTTTCTTGTAACTCTGTTGACTAAATATTTATATCCATAACTCTTTTTAGACTAACTGCAGTTTTCTTTTGAAAGCTTCGTCCCTTTCATCAACTACTCCGACTGAGCTTTTTAATTACATCTGAATTTTTCTATTTTTCACTCTTGAAAGCGTTTCAACGAAACTTCAATAATACAAGTTAATTAAATCTTTTGCAAGTTCATTAAAAACTTAACTATTAGATACAAAAACATTTTAGTTTGATGATGGAAGCTTTGAAAAGAATTTTCAGATTACGGAGTTCATAATAAAAAATAGGCTGAATATTTGATGTAAAATACGGAAGGGATGTTAAAATCACCTCGTCGAATGAAAAAGTGTATGTTTAAAAGAAAATCAATGTTTGGATATACTGAGTTATAGTCAAATGTATTGACCCGCCCGTTTTTCTCAGTTAATATTAAAACTATCGAAAAAAAGTTCGGATGGAAGTCGAAGGGTATTTTACTCTGCCCATTTTTGTGAATTTATACCTATTTGTATTACTAGGGAGGAAAATGCCACTTTTCCTCCCCCAGGATGTTGGTGATTTGAATTATTGGACATTTAGTAATCACCTTCACAAAAATTCGAAAATTGGCAATTTTTGTCATCCCTGTATAGATCGCAATCAATCAATAAATCAATTTATTTACCATATACAAAATTACAATATAAAATAAACAATGTGGTAACAATGGTGGTAAATAAATACAGGGCGCCCAAAAAAAGGTTTCCCTTGTGCATGGGCGTAGGTATCCATTTTTTATATAACATTTTTACATTTTACATTACATTTTATATTACATTTTACATTACATTTTACATTACATTTTACATTACATTTTACACTCCTACATTCGCTTGAAAAAGATACTGTGTATCGAAACATGTCGCAAAGACAATAAATTTTGTGGAAATTTCAATCGTTTTCTACCTTAGTGTCATAACTATGGATTTCCATCAAGTAACGGCCACGTCAATCCAAAAAATTACATTTTACATTACATTTTACATTACATTTTACATTACATTCAACATTACATTTTACATTACATTTTACATTACATTTTACATTACATTTTACATTACATTTTACATTACATTTTACATTACATTTTACATTACATTTTACATTACATTTTACATTACATTTTACATTACATTTTACATTACATTTTACATTACATTTTACATTACATTTTACATTACATTTTACATTACATTTTACATTACATTTTACATTACATTTTACATTATGTTTCAGATTTAATATTTCAAATTAAACATTTTAAATTTTACATTCTATATACATATATTTTTTTTTGCAATAGGGTGGTTAGGCATAGTGAACAGATGGACATGGTGACAATTTTACGTTTTAAATTCAATTAATATAGTCAAAAGTTAACCTTTTTTTCGAGGAATTTTATCTTTGAGTTTGTATTAGTTGATTTAATATTGAATTAATATTTTTTGAACTCTTTTCTAATGTTTTCATTATCCGGTTCGTCCTGCAGTTTTTTATATAAATAATTTTTTGTATTGATTGAATTCACCAGTCCGTCCGTGATCCATTCTTTTCTTTTGATGGATCACGGACGGACGGACTTGTTATTTCCAATCGGTCGACCGGCGGTATCTAAAGCTATTCGTGATTGGTTCGTTTTATATTGTTCATTAGCTAAAAGCTGCCACCAATGGCATCGAAATTAACGTTTTGTTCGGACACACTAAGAATTAAAACACATCGCGTGCGTGGCCCTCGTGATAATCGCGCAAAGATAGCCGGAAAGTGCTCTTCATAAAAATTCTGTTTCGCGTGCGGAAGATTCATAGTCCGAGAGCCAGCACCGAAATTGATGAGCATTCAGTAATCTTGGATAATATGCCTTTCAGTAACTAGAAAATAATATTTGTATACAATAGAGCGATTTTTCCTGAATGAGGCAACCGGTTTTCCTTTGTTTCAATGTCTCAAAATTGGCACTAAGTCTAAAAAGGATTTCAAAATTTTTACAATTAGACATTTGTTATTTGTGTTTCAATAATTACGGTTTGAGCAGGTAGTTGCCCTCCCATTTTAGTCGGACGCCTCAACTCATTTGCACAAACAAAACTTCAGTATTATAATATCCACAAAGAAAGTATCAACTTGATGAAATCTTACCTAGAAAACCGAGTCCAGTTCGTTCTTTTCCAAAATAAAAAATCTTCTCTACTCAATATAAAATACGGTGTCCCTCAAGGGTCCGTTTTAGGACCACTGCTTTTTCTTGTGTTCATAAATGACCTATTCATCTCCACTATCAAAGTTTATACTATTTGCTGAAGACAGTACGTTAATACATTCAGGAAAAAATTCAAGTACTTTGATTTCCACAGTCGAAACTGAAAAAGAACAAATAGAACTTTTCATCCTGAAAACTTTCAAACAATCACCGTTCGAAGTTTGTGAGAATATTTGCTTCTCAAATTTCTTTATGTTGATATTTTCATTATTGTAGCTCTTGAACAATACAAGTAAATGAAAAACTACTACTGAAGAGAACAAAAAGATGGTAAATGAAACAACATTGATTATTCCTGTCTCTGTGGAACAAGGCATGAATCTGAAAAAAGGAGGACCCTGTGAATTATTTGAGAACTGAATTATTTTGTATCGCGCGTACTATTGAACGGATTGTACTTACCTAATTTGAACTAATTATTGTCGAAAATGTCGAACTTAACTCCAAAAAATCTTGAAAAAAATTTATTTTTATCACCCTGTATCTCGAAAACAAAGCCGTTTGGGACATATATTTATATAAACTTTTCGTTCTGAAAACTTTCGAAGAATCTCCTGGAGTTTGTCACTGTACTTAATTAACACCCTGTATAATGCAGCGCTGGCCCGACGAAGTGATAATGACAGGAAGTATAACATAATAGTTGACTGTATTTCCATTGCAATATAATTTCGTATACGTCGATCTCTTGATTTTCCATGTGCACTACGGACTAAAACAACTTCGCGTGTCCAAGTTGGAAATTAAAGTCTAATCTAATTAACGCTTTATTGGAGTGGCCTTTTGTCTTTCAGATAGATTATCATCATATTTCAAAGGTCCGGTAATTGAGTGGTTGTTTTAATCCACTCACTGTTCGATCGCGAACATATTCCACAGTCCATTCACAGTTATTCCAAACATTAACGTGACTGTGAACACAAAAATGATTGATGTCTCTTATCGCAAACATATTTTCCGTATTGTTTCAGATATTAAAAGTACTCCCAGCGCTGTTGGAGTTTGTGGAGTAACACGGAAGTGAATCATTAACGCCTACAATGTGTGTGGAACTTTTCCTGGTGAAAATAATGATAAAAGTTTCTATTTTTTCAATTCTCATTATCCATTTTTAAAAATTCATAAATATCAGGTTTAGTATTTCTTTTGATTGTAATATTTTTTGCATTTGTTCATAATATTAATATTTTTATTTCACAATTTTTTTCCACGTTTTCATTGATGAATTATAATTATCTCAACTTGACACAAAACAAAGAATCTGGTCAATTTTAAGTGACGCATCTCTCAAATGCAAGAGACTATGTTAAATTATTGAGCGAGGCTGTCGGAGTGTTGAAAGAAGCCGTTTTTTTATTTTATATTTTATTTTAGCGATGAATTATAATTTTATTAACCATGTCTGATTTTACCTTGACCCAAAACGAAAACTCTGGTCAATTTCAAGTGATGCATCTCTCAGATGCAAGCAACTATATCTGTAAGATTATTGGGCGCGACTATAGGAGTTTAAAGACGTGGCCTGTCATCTGACGGGGAGCAAAACATCGAGGTAGCTAGCCAGCACGAACGGTCGGTAAAACAGGCTAATCTAGTAATTTCTAAAAACTTGGGCGATTTTCAAAGCAGTAGCTTTGTACCCTGTAAAAAACAGTGTTGTGCAGTGACAAGGTCATGCACACCGACGTAGACATTTACAGAGAATTACGAAATAAAACACACTTCACTACACA
The DNA here is from genome assembly GCA_958298965.1 of Chrysolina haemoptera. Lineage (NCBI taxonomy): Eukaryota > Metazoa > Arthropoda > Insecta > Coleoptera > Chrysomelidae > Chrysolina > Chrysolina haemoptera. The sequence goes on from OY282593.1 coordinate 26,604,116, forward strand.
CTACACTACACACTACGCTACACACTACGCTACACACTGCGCTACACACTACGCTACACACTACGCTACACACTACGCTACGCACCACGCTACGAATTAAGCTATGCACTACGCTACGAACTAAGCTATGCACTACGCTTAACACTACGCTACACACTACGATACACAGTACGCTACACACTACGATACACAGTACGCTACACACTACGATACACAGTACGCTACACACTACGCTACACAATACGCTACACACTACGCTACACACTACGATACATAGTACGCTACACACTACGATACATAGTACGCTACATAGTACGCTACACACTACGATACATAGTACGCTACACACTACGCTACGCACTACGCTACGAATTAAGCTATGCACTACGCTACGAACTAAGCTATGCACTATGCTTAATACTACGCTACACACTACGATACACAGTACGCTACACGCTACGCTACACAATACGCTACACACTACGCTACACACTACGATACATAGTACGCTACACACTACGATACATAGTACGCTACACACTACACTACGCTATACACTACGCTACACACTGCGCTACACTCTACGGTACACAGTACGCTACGCACTACGCTACGCACTACGCTACGCACTACGCTACACACTACGATACATAGTACGCTACACACTACGGTACATAGTACGCTACACACTACGGTACATAGTACGCTACACACTACGCTACGCTACACGCTACGCACTACGCTACGAATTAAGCTATGCACTACGCTACGACTAAGCTATGCACTACGCTTAACACTACGCTACACACTACGATACACAGTACGCTACACGCTACGCTACACAATACGCTACACATAGTACGCTATACAGTACGCTACACACTACGATACATAGTACGCTACACACTACGCTACGCTACACGCTACGCTATACACTACGCTACACACTGTGCTACACACTACGGTACACAGTACGCTACGCACTACGCTACGCACTACGCTACACACTACGCTACACGCTCGAGTCTATAAGTACTATACTATAAGTAGTTCGAGTAAAAGCTGGCGTATTTCAGGATTTTTCCTCGAATTGTATATTTCGTTCAATTTTGAATTTGGTTGTTACCTCATTCAGACATTGTATAGATATCATCCTCTCTTCACTTATTTTGTTGGGAGACTTTCGACATAAATAGGAATTGACATTTTTAAATTAAGATACAGATCGAATATGGTAGAAATATAAAGACGCGATAGGTTGTCAGCGAGCGGGAATATTGGAAGACGCTTCCCCTGGGAAATATACCTCGCTAGGTGCGAAGAAAAAGAGACGGTAAACTTGAAATATTAGCCAACTTTTCGTATGGACGAGCGCTGCCATTTGTTTTATGTAAATACATATCAAAAGTTTGTCATTTGTTATTTTCCGATTCGTGCCCTGCAATCTTGATGTCGTGATATTTCTTACTGATCTCCTGCGGGAAGCGACAGCGATGTCGGAAAAATCGTGGCGGATTCGAATATTTTTGATTAAAATATGTATGCTGTTTTGCGTAGGAATACAAATAGAGAAGATTATTTGGATCAAAAAAATTGTTATTTCGATAGCTCGGACAGGATTATTATACGACGAGCTTTTAGGAAGAAGACACTATTGTACTGGAACCTTATTTTGTTGTGGTTTTGATTGTTATTTTTTACATTAAAATACTATTGCTATGATAAGTAGTTTAAAATTTACTTATATTACCTGTTGTCAATCTTTTAATCAAAATACATAAGTTATATGAGGATAAATAATCCACTACATTCATATATTGATATTTGCAATATTTACCTGGATTGTGGCAACTGGACATAACCACCAATACGTTGAAGAAGTGTTGTTAATTGCATATGCATCGTTTCGTTTGATTGAATATTGTTGTGCAGAATTCAAATTTCAAATACTGTTGGTTTATGTGGGACCACTGAAATACTTTCGAGTTTTTATTTCTTATTGGTTTCATCAGTCTTTGAAAGCATGAATTAATTGTTAAAAGACTCTCTCATGATTTTGATCTCCTGCATGTGAGTACTGATGATGAATCAAAGTAATGACAGTGTGAACTCGGAAATTGAAAATTATTACAACTGGTTGTAGAACGGTTGAATGTTGGTCACTTTAGGTGAGTGTTTTCAGGAAATATGACGTCAAATAGTTTATTGGAAAATTATAAAGATAATAGCATGATAAAAACTCTTTTGATATATTTTGAAATCATTGTGTTTGCAACCAGCTACAGAACACAGATACCAGGGGTACTTTTAATAAATAAAATGAAATCAGACGCCGATAAATCACTCGAGCCATTTCTTCGACATCAAGTCACCTCAATAATTAATGTACCTCCGAATCGCCAAGTCTGATGTCCTCAATTCGGCTCCAGATTTCATACGCGGTAGCCGACGAAGCATCAAACCAAAGTATTCTCCGGAGGCTGGACTTATTACCGGCATTAGCACCGTCTGTTGGGCACATCTGTTAATTCTTTCACCCCAGCCTATTACACAGCTAACAGGAATCATTCCACTGGCGGAGATCGGTGGTGAAAAACTGGGGTAGAGCCATAATTTACTTGATACGACTTGGTCATAATTAATTCACTACGCCTTACAGGGCGAGCGTATGAAAATTACTCGGACAAGTGAGTTTGTGAGCGAGAGCTCAGATCGCATACATTCGCCTAAGGTCATCCTTAATGTGTCACGAAAATCCTGCACAGGACATTCTGTTTTCCACAATCTAAGAACATTATTAAGCTAAGCATTTGCGCCATAATTGTTCCTATTCATATTTTCGAACAAAACTCAAAATCATTACGTAGTTTGTTCAATATCAATAGAATCGGTATGACATTATCATAATTATAAAAGTAGGCTAAGGCTTTATGTTTGTTCACCTTCAAATCAATAAATGATTAGTCATGTGCCTTTCAATAGAATAAATAAAATGAACATATCATCAGTACTCTTTCTTCAACTGTATTTCGAAATCATAAATATTCCTTTTCGTTTAACGCACTAATTTCCGGACGAAAAATCAACTATTTTTGAAGGCAAGTACTTTTCGTCCGCAAACGCTTTTCGTCCGCTGTGGTCACTATGCCGTATCATAGTGACCACAGCGGACGAAAAGCGTTTGCGGACGAAAAGTGTTTGCGGACGAAAAATCAGTTGATTATTGATTCGAAAAACGGAAATTAGTAGATAACTTGTAGAGGTCGACGAAAAAATGTAATATGCGTTTCGCCTGCTTGCTAGCCTCAGCTGCGCCTCAGCTATCAATTTGCAGGCTTGACTATAATAGATAGTTTTTCGTCCTTGGTACATAAATAACATTTTCGCTGACCTCTACAAAAAAATTACATTATACGTACTAAATTTTGGACGAGAAATCGACTATTATTGAAGGCAAGTACTTCTCGTCCGCAAACACTTTTCGTCCGCAAACGCTTTTCGATCGCAAACGCTTTTCGACCGCAAACGCTTTTCGACCGCAAACGCTTTTCGCCCGCAAACGCTTATCGTCCGCTGTGGTACAATGCCGTATCTTAGTGATCATCACGGACGAAAAGCGTTTGTGGGCGAAAAATTAGTTGATTATTGATTGGAAAAACGGAAATTAGTAGATAACTTGTAGAGGTCGACGAAAAAATGTAATATGCGTCTCGCCTGCTTGCTAGCCTCAGCTGCGCCTCAGCTATCAATTTGCAGGCTTGACTATAATAGATAGTTTTTCGTCCTTGGTACATAAATAACTATTTTCGCTGACCTCTACAAAAAAATTACATTATACGTACTAAATTTTGGACGAGAAATCGACTATTATTGAAGGCAAGTACTTCTCGTCCGCAAACACTTTTCGTCCGCAAACGCTTTTCGACCGCAAACGCTTTTCGTCCGCTGTGGTACAATGCCGTATCTTAGAGACCATCGCGGACAAAAAGCGTTTGCGGGCGAATAATTGGTTGATTATTGATTCGAAAAACGGAAATTAGTAGATAATTTGTATAGGTCGACGAAAAAGTGCTTGCTAGCCTCAGGTGCGCCTCAGCTATCAATTTGAAGGCTTGACTATAATGATAGTTTTTCGTCCTTGGTACATGAATAACTATTTTCGTCGACCTCTACAAAAAATTACATTTTACGTACTGATTTCCGGACGAAAAATCAACTATTTTTGAAGGCAAGTACTTTTCGTCCGCAAACACTTTTCGTCCGCAAACGCTTTTCGTCCGCTGTGGTCAGTATGCCGTATCATAGTGACCACAGCAGACGAAAAGCGTTTGCGGACGAACAGTGCTGCAGATGAAAAATACTTGCAAAAAAATTAGTCGATAATTGATCACACAATCGGAAATTAGTAGGTATTGCTGAGGTCGACGAAAAAATGTAATATGCACCTCGGCGAAACACTGTCTACTGTCTCGCTTGCGCCTCAGCTATCAATTTAATAGACACTTTTGCGTCCTTGGTACATAAATAACTATTTTCAGAAAAAATAACTGATTCATTGTATCCCACGAAAATTCTGAAACTCCACACCCCTGGTAATCCTCTCTCGTAAGTACACTCATTTTGGCACCCTCTTCATTACCAAAATATGTCAGTAACGTCGCCTCTATTCACTGCTTCACTAGATCCACTATCCTTTTTGCTCGGCACTCTTTCCTCCGCTGGTGATCGGTAGTTCAAGACGGGTGGACATACATATAAAGTGATACATGTAATTAAAATGTATATGTTGTTTTGACAAGCCCATCCCCTTCTATTATGGTGAGTGAAGTATTGGGGCTCATCAATTCGGCTCTATGGCTTTTAATGTTTGAATTATTAAGTCATCTGAAAGAGTAAATCCTAGCGATGCATAGGGTGATAGTTTTGTAGAGCTGGAAGTGACGCTGAAAGAAGTTACGACGTAGGTAATCTGGGTTATCTACAATTTATATAAAAATTGATGATGATTTATTTGTTGTTTTATTTATATATTTATTATTTTGTTCCTGATATCCCTCTGATTAAATGATAATCTCATTTTGATGACCTATACATTGAAGAGCGCACAAAAGAAAATTGGATACCATAGTCCAGTAGAAAGTCATCTGAACTATAGATCTACACACAAGATGATCCCAACTTCAAGTATTACAAATTTCTCAAAAAAGCATGATCGATATTATGAAACAAGTGACGGCCGAATCCTTTTCAGTTCTTGAAAATTATTCCAAAATCAGAGCTGATACAAACCATGGAATCCAAAGTTAGATGATTATCCACTTATTGGCAGGCAGCCAAAAATGTTGTTGCTTATCCCCAAAAACGGAGATTTATCTGATCCAAAGAATCACAGACCGATAACATGCTATAAGATGTTTACTCGCATGTTATACATGCGAATACTCTCCGCAGTTGACCCAGTGTATGAACGGATATATGAGCAAAGGGGGCCAAAGAAGGGGGTCGCCGAGTGCAAGGAGAACCTACTCATGGACAGATGTATAACGTGCGGTATAAGCGTAATCTATACATACAACCTTGCATGAGCTTATCTTGCATTTGCTCAGATGCCTTGCGGTGCCCGATGTGATAGTAAGATGGATTAGAAAACTGATGCCGCTCTGGAGGACTCAGAGTCCAAACAGAGCAGGTGATTTTTCGAAGGGGCGCCCTCTTCTTTCTGCATCTCACTACTGCCATTGTCCTTTTCACTCAGAAACACTCGTGGTTACAACTGCGGCACCCCCAGCAACCGGAGGTACAAGGTCACCCATTTATTTCACATGGAAGACCTGAGAATATATGCCTCCGGAGCAAAAGATCTACATCAGTCCTTGAGGGTGGTGCAAGAGTACACGCATGCTATCGAAATGGAGGATGGGATCGATAAACGTGCCACGGTTCATCTCAAAAGAGTCCTCTTTTGAGATGAACGGAGATGAACGGAGAGGATGTCCAGCTCGTAGCCGGAAGCATCCTATCGTCTTGATGCCGGAGAGACGTATACTTACCTAGGGGTGGAACAGCGCCGCTCCCAAGAGGTACCCACTGTTGAAAACTCTCTCCACGACAAGTGTCAGCACAAACTCCGACAGATCTGGTCATCAGAACTGTCGGGGAAAAACAAAACTCACTATGAGGATCCCAGTTGAGTCTATCATCAAGTTGCACACCAAGTAATTTAACGCTATCACTCTGGGTCATATTAGATTTAGAGGAGATGAGAATGTGAACTAGGATTGTGCTACCTTTGAAATGTTAGTAGATCAAGTATGTAGATTTTTTGAGTTAGCTCTTTGACAGATAAATATTAGATAATATTAGATCGTAGTGGGGGTACTATCGATTGTTTTGTGAACAACGTTTGAAATTGAATATCTTTTTGCATTCTTTTCAGTCCGAGCTTTTTTTGAAATCAATACAGAAGATATGATAGTGTTTTTATAGCTTAAGAACGCACAATGCACTGTACCTCTCAAGACTCAGATATAGCGAACAAACCTACCATCTGTCCAGGAAAATGACTTTTTCATTTTCCCGCTCGGTCGGCCTTTCACGGAGTGTGCATCCCATACCACTATGAGCTTTTGATCGAGCAGTGAGAGACAAATTCCTCGGAGATTCGACGTTCGCTAGAACGGATGACTGTACCAACCGGTCTGGCGATATTGGCGCAGTCAACCGAAAACGAAGCGGCCGATTATGGGTCTCGATACAGCCGATTAGAAATCATCGATTCATGACCGAGCTCCATTGTGCATAATCGCTTATCCCAATATTATCCTGGAAGTGCATGCTAGGCTAGGAATTGGAAATGGTATTGTATGCGCTGGAAAATTGCTTCGGAATTGGCGGTGTGTAATATCCTGGAAAATGGCATCGCTGATCGGTTTTTCAGGAGTGTGGGGTTATCTTATACAAGGACCAATCTCAATGATAAACTATTAGAAAGAAGTAATATATTATATATCACCATGCATATTTCTAATCAATAATGGAATGAACGTAAAAAAAATTTAACTTTTGTGAATGCGTTAAAAAAAACTTTAAATTATATCAATGGGGTAAAATGGCAAGAAATCGAAAACCAAAGTATGATTTTTCGTGTCTATCTCTCCTGGCCTATCATGTCTGGGCATGAAAAAAAATTGCATTGTGTGCATTTGCAGTGATGACTGCTAACAACTATATTTTGAATTCAATTCTGCAAAAAAAGTTCTCGTAAAAGAATATAGTGGTTTACAACTCTTCATAGATGATGAAATCAGTAAGTATAAATGTATAATGAATAAATTAGGTAAATTATAAATATTTTATGGAAATAAAGTTTAGTTGGTGAAATATTTGCTCAGTTTTCTGAGTATGAAATGAGTGAAAACGTAAAAAAAAGAAATGAGAAAGAAAATGAAATGAGAGAGTTTCTAAATAGTTAAATACCTACTTTAGGCGAATTTAACAATGTTTGTCGTACGTTTACAGTAGATTTTGAATATCTTCTGCAAATGATTGAACCTGAAATAAAGGAAAAATATACTTTGTGGAGAAAAGCTACCCCTGCAAAAGTACGATTGGCAGTTACACTGATATTTCTTGTAACAGGACAGCTTTAAAAGCCTTCATTTTCTTCTTAAAATCTCATGTCAAAAGTTATCTCACTGATAGTACCTGAAGTTTGTGAAGCCCTATGTAACGCATTATTATTATTATTATTGAAAGAGTATGTGAAGGTAGGTTGGTATACTGTGTGTCCCTAAAGTAACAGATACACTTGATAATCACCTATTCTATAAAATGTGAAAATATGAATCGACGTGTCCAAGCGTTTTTGCAAAAAGAAATCGAGTTTGTCTGTTACTTTACGGACACACTGTACTTTTAAACAAAATTTGTGTTTGTAAAATTTATTACAGCATTTTAAAGTAAGTACAGTATTCCAAAATAAATTAAACATGGATTTCTATATATGTAGGTAGTTTGTTTACGAATATAAGTGAAAAGATTGGCGCACTAGGACAGATGTGTGTGATTAAAATCTGTGACGACCGATGACTGCGCCGACACACTCAGACGAGACGGTGCTATATAGGATGTATTCCAGTTCAAAAATCTCTTTTTATTATATAGCAGTCCATCTATTTCATCCATGATTTGTTCTTGACTCACTTCATCGAACTTTTTGATTTTTTTTGCAAGAAGTTGACAAAATAAGTCAACTTGATCTGCCTCATACCTTGCAGATATATTCCTTATCATATCGAATGCTTGATCCATCTGTTTCTCAGCTTGCGTCAGTTCAGGATTTCGCCGCTTTCTGGACGATGGTTCAAGTTCACTACCATCGGACAATTTCGAAGACTCGTCTTGGTCATCACAAAGCTGATATGTCTGAAACAAGTAAAGAATATGACACTAATGTTGAAAAATTCCACAAAATTTATTGTCTTTGCGACATGTTTCGATACACAGTATCTTTTTCAAGCGAATGTACTTTTTTTCGGTATCTCCAACGCGAAACAAAATATCGAGAATTTGCCCTTTTCGCGGTATCGTAGTAGGCTGGGTTAAGGCTGTCACGCGGACAGAGTATTGCGAAAAGTGCGGCCCATGAAAGTCTACGTCTGTACCAAAAATCAAATCGCTGAATTCAATGAAACAGAGGACAAGTTATCTTATTTATATTTCTGTTTAAGTTATAGTTCTTTTTTTCTTGTTCTTTGGAAATTTGGTTTTCCTTGAAAATAAATTCATATTATGAGTTTGTGTTTTTTTCTATGTTCGCATTTATATACGCGAGGTTTTGCCTTGTGCCATTTGAGCCTTGTGTGCCATTTGAGCCTTGTGTGCAATTTTCAACGTGTGGATGTTTCTTTTGGGCTTACATACATAATATAACTTACTTCTGTATTTATTGTCACAGTATCATCTTTGTTGTACACTGGTCCCAAAAAACTATCCATCAGGGTATATGCAAACCAATTCGTTCTATACAGCTCATCCGTCGATGCGGATTGTCGAGATTCCTTTATTTTTCTGCTGTGTAATCTATAAGTGGACATCAATGACTCCCTCTTTTTCTTTAGATGGGCAACTGCGAATTGACAGTTCATGGCAACTTGAAGACTTTGCCATGCCTCTAACACGGCATTCCTGTTTTTGTGTTGAGACTTTTGTGGGTTCCAAAGAACCGATTGCGCTTGATACAGTTCTATAAATTTTAAAACTAAGTCATTTGTCCAACAAGAAGCCATTTTCAATAACAATTCACAATTCACACGCCTTGATCTCTTATTAGACTGAATATTCAACCAATGTGTAGTCGGCAAAACGAACGACGAAGCAAATCCTTTTGATCTTTTTCACAAGACCGACAACGGACGGCCAACTCCCAACACGAGAGCCAACTTCGTCAAACGTTGGCCCCAATGTGTGCAGTAACTCTGGAAACGGTCGATACTCGATATTCGAAGATTTCTCTTCAACACCGGTTTGGTAAATGACTGACATCTGGACACTAGTAGCTGAACTAACCAATGTGAGATCTGTAAAATAATAAGAACTCTGCACACATCACAATGAATCAGAATCTCCAGTGTGACGCTATGTTTGAGCTTGAGACATTCACGGGTAGGTGGCACGGTAACGAAATAGAATGAAGGACCGTTTTCCTCATGTAAGGATCGGAAAATATCCAATTTTATGGTATCTTATGGAGATAGAATACACAGAACATACATACTAGTGTGCTATTTGAGAACAACACGAGCGCCAACTTCGTCAAACGTTGGCCCCAATGTGTGTAGTAACTCTGGAAACGGTCGATACTCGATATTCGAAGATTTCTCTTCAACAGCGGTTTAGTAAATGACTGACATCTGGACACTAGTAGCTGAACTAACCAATGTGAGATCTGTAAAATAATAAGAACTCTGCACACATCACAATGTATCAGAATCTCCAGTGTGACGCTATGTTTGAGCTTGAGATATTCACGAGTAGGTGGCACGGTAACGAAATAGAATGAAGGACCGTTTTCCTCATGTAAGGATCGGAAAATATCCAATTTTATGGTATCTTATGGAGATAGACTACACAGAACATACATACTAGTGTGCTATTTGAGAAGATTTTTCACCGTTAATCTAAAATATCGACAAAAGAACTAGTCGAAACGTGAATTCAATGATCACAAAAATATTTTCAAGTAGTCGACTGGATCTGTTTTTATGTGAAATTATACATGTTTCTGCATTCATAAAACTCTCTGAGTACGTTCGTCAGGCTATTGGAACATCAGAAACTGAAACTGAATATTTGGTGAATCTCCCGACATCTAGACACTAGTAGCTGAACTAACAGAAGACAGACTAGTTCAACAAAATTTAAAATAGAAACCTGCACTCAAACTTTTCCAACGCGTTGAGTTTGACACATTTTCGAATAGGTGGCATGGTAAGTAACAACATGATATGAAAATAATCTTACAAGATTTTTATTTTAGACTTGGGCCAGTTTTCTTTAGAATGTCTGAATAGTATGTTGATATACGCCATAATTACAATTTTTTACAAAGAATGAAAAATTTTTTCGCACCCGTGCGAGTAAAAACTGTTTATTGCAAAATTATCACTGGGTACTTTTTCTTTGGATTCGTGAACATATGATAATTTCTAACAGAAGTAAATACAGTAAGATAAAAGTTACCAGGACATTTTGGAAAAGACGCGATTAAATTTAAATGAATTAGTCTTTTGCTCCGCTTATATCTTTTGTAGAAAGTCAAGTTTAAAAGCCTGCTATTGAAAATGTTTTTGGTATGGATCAGTATTTGAGGCGTATATACAAGGAAATATTGACAATAATATGAAGAATTATTGGTCAGAAATTCTTACAACTAGAACTGATAACATATAGGAGTACTTTTGTTCGTTAAAACGTTGTTTACAAAATCGTGATACAGAGGACTATAATTATAAATATTTTGATTATGCTATATTTCTGTTATATACAAATCAATCCATTTTTATATCACATGATAACAAGAAGAAGTAATATTTGAAAGCAATATAAAAATTATTCGAAAACTAATATTTTTAAAGTAGGGTTCCACAGGGTTCTGTCCCTGGGCCACTGTTATCATTGCCTATTTTTTTGTGAATGATCTTAAGTGTGCAAAAGAACGAAGTCAGTTGTGTAGTTTCCCAGGTCTGTATAGCTGATTCATTAGATCGATAAAAGCTTATTTTTGTATTCTCTAAAGCACTATCTCTGAGAGAAATCATTTCTTCATGTTATTAAGAGGTTGATTATCTTTTTTATCCACAAAAGAGGAGAGATTGAAAACTACACTGTTATTGAAGAATGGTGTAGTATATCGTTGACATTGTTCACAGAGTACATTCAATTGATGCCGTGCAGATTTGTATGGAATTAGTCAGAGTTTTACTTGAAAGTTATCTGAATTATTCACTATATAATTCGTTAGATTTTGTGAATAATATACATATGTCACGACTTGGGCCTAATTTTGAATTTTTTTTTACTATTTCTTTCAGTGGATTAATAAATGAATTGACTGTATAATTATATCTATATAGTTGTTATTATGTCTGCATTACGTTCAATACCTACTATGAATCGTTAGTTCTGTCAAAGAAATAATTTTGTTGGTGAATGGAACCTCTGTCATTCTTACCGCTACACTTAAGTTCCCCCATCCATAAATTTTGTAAGTAGTTACAGTAATTATGATATTAGCCATGCAAATATTTCCGAGAGTGGGCCGTTAAACAGATAATTATATTTGGAATTACGCCAGGCGTCTTAATGCCGAAGAAAATATCCCATGAAATATTTTGACCGAACGACTTTCTTACAAACAGCTGAATCATAATACGGCAGATCAAATTTGTGGATGTTGTACTGCGGACAAATGAACAACCAGAAGGAAGATGTTGAAAAAAGGGAACATTCTCTATGAAAATGATTTTTTAATTGTCATGTCTGCTTAAGTTAACCGGCTCTGTGCAAACAACGAAGTCGTGCGGAGTGGTCCCTCTAGTGGAGGCGCTGTGTACTACCAGCTAAAGCTAACTTGCCAGCAACGGAGATTTCTATGAGAGGGTTCGGCTGAACAGATGCCGACAAAATGTATGAGTATATTGAAACACGAGATGGCTTGGTTCGACATAAGGCTTATTATTATATTCATGAACATATTAATTACGGAGTTACAGAATGGGAGGAAAATGTTGCTTCTATCTGCCTAACAAAACTGGGACTTAGTAACTTCGTTACACCTTCTATGATCTTTCCATAGCCCCAATAAAACCTGTGTGTAGATCTGAAAATAGATTATCATTGATTTCGATAAACTTGGATTCATTGTACCCCTTTCATTACCTCAATGAACTTTTCCATAGCAGCAACGAAACCTGTTCATAAATGTAAAAAAAGATCATCTTTGATCTCAATGAACTTGTATTCATTGTATCAATAAATACCTTCGTACATCAGTGAATGTTTAATCACTATCACGATGAAAAGTTAATTGTGCCAATGAACGGAAAGGTAATAAACGGTATTCATTGATATTATGTACCACATTTTTTTCAGTGGTGGAAAGATTATCCTGAATCATCAGTGTTACCCAGGTGCTTTGCTGGAATTTACTCCAGGATAAAAAGGGACCTTTATTAGTCCCTTTAAACCTGAAGGATCGGAAATCGTGAAAATCTTCAAATTAGTAAATCATAAAGATGGCTTCTCGTGCACAGGCACAACAATTACGCCTCTAATTTGTAGCACTTGAAGTTCACCAGCCGAAAAGGATATGAAGCAAGGTGCTCACTAGTTTTATTAATTTACAGCACATAAAAAATTGTTTCCGGTCGACAATATATTTACATGGTTTCAATCGAAGGAATTCTGTGACAGATGACAGAAGACAGAACTGCGATCAATAGTCGTTTATTGGCGAGTATTGAAATAGTTGTTTATTCGCGAGCATTAAGATAGGCATTTATTTGCGTCTCAAAGATAAGTTATTTAAATATTTGTAGATAATTGAGAAAGAATTGTTGTGATGTGAGACTTTTAATGATTCAGAGGAGATGTAACAATTTACTTGTTACACTCTGTCTTTCTGAATCATGCCGTTAGTTTATCTGGAAAACCAGCATATCATCCAATCACTTGTCGCCAGCTACGGAGGCGATCTTCTACTTCTCTCTCCACACTTCTTCAAGTCACAAAAACGTTTTCCGTAATTTATGAATTATGAAAGCGTCCTAAGGTATATATCCACGTCCAATTACCATCAGCAGTTAGAGAGTCTCGCTGTAGTAATTTGGCAATTTGTTAGTCGTTAAAATTCCCAGCTGCCTAGATCTGTCATTTGCCGGTTGGCTGGTTCAGAAGTCGGCCGCATACATGTGTCGCCGACGTGCATAAATAAGATATTCAAAATCGAAAATAAACCGAAGCTATTATTAGTGGGCGAAGTCGTTTCGAACAGCATCAATCCGAGATTCGAGGTAACGCAGATGAAAGAGTACTTGTTCGTCGTTCATTTAGCGTGAAATGGCGCTTGAGAAGCGGATTGGGAGTCATTAGCTCGGAAAACATGGCCGCAGAATGTTTTTCGAATTCCGAAAAGTCGCAATACAATGAGAACGAGCGTAGGAAGTTCTGCAATTCACACCAGTGTCTGTACTGACTCTTTACAACTGATGTGTCATACAATATTTTTTACGGAAGAATAACAAAAAAAAAACTGGTGAAAATACCAGATTGGAGACAAAAAAATGATGCTTTTGGATATTTTTTTCTTCTAACGAAAGAATCATCTTTTCTTCAAGTACCTTGCTCTTTTTTTGAAGTTGTTGAGGTACTTACCGGTTCCGCTGCGCCGTTCTGTGGACCGGAGCCAGTACTAGGCATTGCAAGAGGTCAAATCTTTTCTGCCCTAGATGAATGGGTGGAAAGAGAACTAAACGAATCTTGGAGGAATACCGCCGGCTGCAGGCAGTCAAAAGACTTTGTGGCCGGCTCTAGCAAGTCAAGGATGACGTGGCTTTTAGGCAGAGATCGCCAAACACTACGCCTCCTTGTAGGAATAATAACAGGCCATAACAAACTAGGTAGGCACCTGTCACTAATAGGTATAAAAGACAATCCCACTTGCCATATGTACGAAGAAGACGAAGAAACTTCGTCTCACTTCCTTGGCGAGTGTGAGGCGTACGGGAGGCTAAGATTCGAAATCTTCGGAGCCGAAAAACTCCAACAAGAGGAACTCATCGAACTAGAGTGGACGGACATACTGACCTTCACTAGAAGGTCACAAAGGTTCGGAAAGGAAGACTAGAAGAGGCGATGTAGTTATGTGGAGAGCAGGGGATGGCAAAAAGGGCCCATTGGGGCCTACTTGCCTGGCTGCGGCCTCCCCATGATTACTACTACTACACTGAAAAAAATCTCTGGATTACAGTGTAAATTTAGTTCGATACTGACCGGAAATAATACAATTCTACAGCTGTAATTTCATATTTACCAGCAATAACAAGCTATATCTACAAGCATATTGATTATTATGTTGTGTTTGTATAGAAATATTGTGAATTTCAGATTCCTTTGGCGCATTTCTAATGTAACTCAGTAAAACAACAAGTTTATATTGTATAATTTCAATTAGAAAATAATTTTATAATGAAAATTTACGGTCAACTGTTAAATTTACAAATGTATAGTAATATCACCCATTTTATGTGTTACTACATATCAATAAGTGGATTCACATTTTGAAACCACAATCAGTTTACCCATTCTTCCATGAAATTACAAGACCTTGTAGACAAAAACCACGTTTCTTGTGAATTTTCATGTTAATCTGTGGAAATACAACCACTCTTCATTTTCAGGTTGACAAATTGTAAATGTGCATACTTATAATGATATTACTTTGTGTTATCACACTGTTTCCGTAAAAATAACAGCAGAGGTTGGAATTTTCAAATGCCTCCGTATTTCTTCGCATTTTTGTTATTTCTTTCAGCTACGTTGTGAAAATGCAACTGAAAATTACAGATAGGGCAGAAATCGCCTTATTTATAGAAATTTCACACTGACCAATGTTATCTGCTCAAACGGATATTCCAATCTTTCGTTAATTATCGGTAGGTACTTCTTCATATACCTATTTATATACCTACATGGTTCATGAAAATTTGCGATAAAAATATTCTCTTTGCAGTTGCAAGTACTCCAAAGTGAATAATAAATAATTTCGATTAGTAGATTAATTGCAATGAACATTTCACTTCAAAATATACCAATAAAAGAATAATTATACGTATACTTTTCGGAATAAAGTAACTTTTAAGCATTGTGATATACCAAATTATTAGACAGTATCTGTTTCCGAAAATAAAATGCCTATTCTTAATACCTACCTGTTTACGAAATTATTCTATTTTATTTGGAAATTAATGAACGTCAGTATTAGTTTCAAAATATAACGCACTTGTGAATTAACAATGCTTCAGAGAAATCACAACGCAATTGTATTAAAATTAAAATATTGTGAGGACTTCGCGTTTATGCTGTGATTCCCCGACATCGTTGTCTTTTATGACCAATTAAATCAAAGGAAGGGGTGTTGGCCTTCGCCTATCGGTGCACCCTCAACGTATTCGGCAATCGGCATTCAACTGGTAGATAGTGTATGCGACGTATTTGTGTAACAACTCTATTATTTATAGTGTTTGAATAAGTGCAACTAAACGTAAGTATTGAAATAATCATTTCGGGTGTACATGAATCATTTCTAGTGTGAATTCAGACTTATTCCACAATGTTTGTATGTACTATTTGTAAGTATCAGTTAAAAACTTTGAGAAAGTACGAACTTCATGTTTATTATCACAGAAATCATCCATCTGCAGTATTTCCTTGTTTGAGAAAAGAGTGTCGATTCAAAACAAAGAGCTATAATAGTTTCAAGTCACATTTGTTCAGGTTCCATACGCTCAAAGAAAAAAAAGTACTTTCTAACGTGACATGTCTATGTTCGGTAAAAGATTGTTATTTTTCTGATAGTGATCGAAGAAATATCAGTAGACATTTGTATGATCATATAAGAAATGGCGTATTTGTCCAATGTCCACTGAAAAACTACACTACGGACGTTATTTATGACAAGGTTGCGAATTTAAGTAACCACATTTTGAGAAACCATTTCAATTCGTGTGAGGTATCTTCTTGTGATTCGGCAGTCACTTATTGTGATTCGGAAAATGAGTTTGAGGTAGTAGAATCCCATCACAGTGAAACTTCTGAAGAAAATTTTATCGATCTCAGTACAAAATTGTTGAGTTCTTTTATTTGACTCTTGAAGCGAAGTATTTTGTTACCGATAAAGCATTACAATTTTTCATAGATGGAATGATGGACGTCAATGAATTGAACAAAAAATATTTGAATGCAAAGCTCTCAGATCGAGGGTTGAATTCAAGTGGACAATATGACATTGATCGTACCCTACTTGATGTTGTTCAAAATTCAAAAGATGGTGTTTTAAGAACTAAATAGGTATATTAGGCACAAATATTTCAAAAATGGTTTTAAATATATCCAGCCAGTAAAAGTCGCTTTAAACAATGATGATTTTTTTTATTATATACCAATTCTAGAAACGCTCAAAATCTTGCTAGAAAATGAAAATTTTTTCGAACAATTCCATACTGCTAGAGAAAAAAGTAATATTTCTTTATCCGATTTTAATGACGGTATGTGTTTCAAAAATAATGAAAGTGGAATTATTGAGGGGCTATATATAAGAATATAAATGGACACACCATTGGGTGTAACCCTCAAAATGTAGAGCAACCGTATACACGTGTTTCAGACTTGTTGGTCATCTTCAGTACGGTGTAGCCAAGTGCACAGATGTGCAACAGCTTCGGTTAGAAGAAGTGGAATTATTCCACTTTCATTTATATTTTCCTGGGTAGGATTGTCACGCAGGTAGCTATAACTGCCTCCGTGGCGACGTTAGTTGTTGCCTTGTGAGCACAAGGCCTTCTAACCGAAGCCACAAATGTGCTGTTGGCTTCCCGTTATTGACTTCCTTTGTTTCTTACTTCGCACCAAGTGTTGCACATCTTTGCGCTTGGCTACACCGTACTGAAGATGACCAACAAATCTGAAACACGTGTATACGGTCGCTCTACATTTTGAGGGTTACACCCAATAGTTTGTCCATTTATATTTTTATATATAGCCCCTCAATAATTCCACTTTCATTTATATAAATATATATATTTTTTTTAGAAAAGGACCATCGGTACGATATATACATGGAAAGGCAGGTTGTATTATCATCCAATGAGTTTCTGGAAGCATTTACCATAATGTTTGCCTTATATTTTATTTTTAATTTGGAATACCCTAAGAAAATTGGTGGTACCTTATAGATGTTTCAACGGATGCACTGTAAAATACACCCGGATTCAGGAAGCAAGTCCACCGCAACGAAAAAAAAAGTTCTTGGACTTATGAACAAATTGAGAGACTGTTTTTAATGTTTTTTCATCACTTTTAGTTTTCGCAAAATTATTTTCTTTCATCTTATTATAACATGACTGTTGAGTTTTAAGTTTCATGACTGGTGTTTTATTATTTATTGAGATCTATAGTATTGTTTTTAGGGCTGGAGTTGTTTCATTTATCATTCTTTGTAAATATATAATGTGAGTAATGAATGACTCAAAACAACTCATCAACTGTCTTAGTAGAAACGCCCCCCTCAGAATCGTCTTTATTTTTTGCAAACTCATACAATATACAGTCTGTCCATAAAGTAAATCCCCCCCCCCCTTTAAATTTTGAAAGGATTGATATTTTTCTATGAATTTTTTGATGATCAAACGGTAGTTCATAAATCACTATTGGACCACAAAAATTATTGTCTATTTTTCAAAATGGCGTCGGGCCGTCATTTTGAAAGTGTTCTTTAAATGGCATGAGGGGTCGAGTGATACCTCATTCGAAACGTCGTTCAATTTTCTATTCGGTTACAAAATTTCAAACAAAAATATTTATCCAAACCAAAATGGCGATACATAATATTAGAACTCCCATAAAGTAACATCTCTTCTGTTAACGTTTGAACTGCTGTTTGACAATATAAGAAATGTTATATCTCAAAATGACGTCAGATCACCATTTTCTAAAGTGTTTTTTAAATGGCAGTGAGGTTCGAGTAATACTTCATTCGAAACGTCTTTCAATTCTCCATAGGATAGAATAATTTCAAACAAAAATATTTATCCAAAACATAATGGCGGTACGTAATATTAGAGTTCGCCTTTGAGGATTAACGAGCTCTAGTAAAAGTTAAATCATCAAGTCTTTTTTGGTATCATCAAATACATTTTTTTGTCCCTGAAAATGGTAACCGTCTTCGAAAGAAATTCAAATGACTAAGTTTTATTAAATTTGATGATACCAATTAAGATTTGAAATTTTACTAGTGCTCGTTAATCCTCATAGAAGTGCTCTAACATTATGTACCACCATTTTGTTTTCTATCAATGTTTTTGTTTGGAATGATGATGTCGTATAGAGAATTGAAAGACGTTTCGAATGAGGTATTACTCGACCCACAATGCCATTTCAAAAACACTTTTGCAAATGGTGATCTGACGCCATTTTGAAACATGACATTCTTTATATATATTGTTAAACAGCAGTTTATGATGTATCATTTGACCAGATAAGAATTTTAAAAAAAGAGTGCTTATATTATGTACCGCAATTTAGTTATCGTACGAAAAATTTAAAGTTTCGAAAGAGGTATCACTTGACCCATCATGCCATTTCAAAATGGCGGCCCGACGCCATTTTTAGAGATAGACTTTCATTATTGTGGTCGAATAGTAGTTTATGAACCATTTGACAAAAAAAATCAGAGAAAATTTTTAATCCGTTCAAAAGTTAACAGTTTAGAGGGAAGGGTGTACTTTATGGACAGACTGTAAAAAATATTTAGTTTTGTCAATTCGAATATAATGGATAAATATGTTGTTTTTTATTATGTTTTATGCCTAGAAGTTTTTTATTTATTGTTATAAATGTTCATCTAAATTTGTTTTTATGAATATTAACTTTTGTTGAATAAATAATATAAAAAAAATTGATTATTTCCATTACCTACCCTCTTTTACTCGAAACGAACCGTGTTTTTGTGAATTTCACAACTATTTATCATTAATAATTCATGTAAAGTGTCAAATTTGAAAGTTGAAAGCTAAAAAGGAAAATATAATTGACCTAGGTTATTCTGTGAGTAACAGAGTCAAAAGCTTGGATATTTTTTTGGTTCAAAAACTGAAAGTTTTGCCCAACAAGCTTTTGAATCTGTTACTCTCAGGTTAACAATTTTTTCCTTCTTGGTAGATTTTTATAAAACCATGTCTTCAATTAATTATTCAATTTTATTTTATTAAATTGGGTCAATCATGAAATTCATCTTTGTATTGAATTTTTCCTAAAAATTTGTAATATCCAACCCCAAAAACCCCCTCATACTATTTTTTAATAATTACAAATTACAAAAATCGTCTTCATAATGCAACCATTATGAATTCGTAAATTTTGACAAAAAATATCAAGATACTCGACTCCTTAAACCCTCACACAGTGAGAGAAATGTAGTAAAATTCGCAGTGACTATATTCTGGAATCAAGACGTAAATTCACAACTGACATTGATAAAATGCTTGTCATAGTGAATTCGCAATAATACTGTAAAATGGTACTGATGGTAATATTTATACAATGTACCAACACAAACTGCATGTAAATTCACATTATATCGTGAATTAATTTTTGTAATTTCAAGCCCCACATTCACAAGCCTCTAGGATTTTGTCATTGTGAATCTACATAATCAATGGCTATTTTGAATTATTATTTCACAATGAAATATTCCCCTATCTAGTAATTTTACAAGAAAAAATTTCATTATTTTTGTGAATGCACAGTGTAATTCCACTACAATTCTGTAGAATTGATCTGTGAATGTACATTCCATTACAGTAAATTCACTAATGTATTGTGAAAATCGTCTGTAAAATACCAATTTTTCTAAGGTTAACGCGTATTTTCACATTGATATTTCGCAAGTTTCAATTAATTTTACAACCTATAAATACGAATAGTTATTTAAAAATAATCTGGAAAATTACATAACATGCTGGATTTCCATAAACTCGTTGTAAAACAAACGTTCTGCATTGTTTATTCAATTTCACAATGCATTTGTGAAATTCCAGTTAATTTGTGAAAGTTTACAAACTCGATTGTGATAAATTACAGTAGATATCGTAGGACACATATAACCTACGATTTTCACTGTAATTTCGCAAAAAGTTTTTTTCAGTGTACTACTACACGTTCGTTATTTGGAGCAGAAAAGTCCTGTTCACAATTGAATTAGAAGAAAACCGTCAAGTCCCATTTCTGGAAAGTTGGTCATCAAAGACAGCAATCAACTAGGCCATAAGGTGTTTATATAGATGTTCCATTTGAAAAAATTGAGTTACCCTCAGTATCTGAAAAACTATTGATTTGGCAACATTGCCAATATCACCAATGAATCGGGCATCATCGAAAACCATCCAGTAGAAATTTTCATAAATTTTCTTTCAGCCGATTCTGAAATATGAGACCGTTCCCAGACTTTTGAAAGACACTGCATAAACTGAGGAAATTACCTTGTCAGAGGGCTTTTTAATTTCAAATTGAAATACAAGTGTCAAAAATTGAATGTTTCAGTCAATAATAAAAAATGTGAGTATGATGAAAAAATAACAAGGACACTAATACTGAGACAGGAGTCATCGTTGATGAGTTGTTTCTTGACTACTGATTCTACCTTTTATTTCTATTTTCAGATGAGTTCCATTTTCCCTGCGGAATCTGGAATATCAAACACAAACAACCCGATATAAACTACAATTTGAAACTCCTATAATCCCAATTAAAATGACACCAAATCCACATAAACATCAAATCCAATGATTAAAGTCCAAGCCATTAGCGTGAACTCGATCAGTTTTACCAGCGGAGTCCCATTTATGCCGAATTAAAAATATAAAAGCCATCGTTAGGCCAGCAATTGACAAATACTGCTAGCGAAAGGATGGAAAAATCAATCAGCGCCAATAATGGGTTTCGAGTGAATAGTTAAAAAACCAATTAACTACAACAATCCCTTATTTAACTTAGTTTTTGGCAGCCAACACCTGCAGCGGAAGCTGACGGATTCGATGAATGTAAACTAGTCGCAACGAAATGGGTATTGGGTACCACTCATCATTGTATCAAAAGCGATTGATTGAACGAGATGTTGACTCGGAAGCCACCTTGTGGAATGTTTAAATTATGAACTGCAAAGATATCGCAAAATGTGATAATAACTTAGTAGGAGATTTGAGCCGGTTCTGGGCCTCCCCCCACCACTATGACGTCATCAGTGACCTTGACCTATGACCTCGACCTATGACCTTGACCCATGACCTTGACCTATGACCTATGACCTTGACCTATGACCTCGACCTATGACCTCGACCTATGACCTCGACCTAGGACTTGACCTAGGACTTGGGCTTGCCCTTAGCCTTGACCATGATGTATATTGTTGGGAGGTGTTCAGGGTTTGTGTTTGACATTGAGATTATAATGACTTGGATTTTTTTTTCATACACGGACAAGTACTTTTTCCAAGTACTTAATTTATTTTTCTTACCTCAATGTCTTCCATGTCCTTCATGTATACTTACTCTGCCATTGTGTATGACCCTTATGTGTGGAGTACACATACAAATCTATACCGAAGTATAGAGAGGGTACAACACGTCTGCACACCACGGAGATCCAGTCAGATATGTGAACTCTGATTACTCTCCAGTGATGTATACCTTGCGATGGTGGTGGGAGGAGGGGTCGCGTGACGCTATGCGCATCCACCCTCGCTCTCGATAGGGTGGGTTGGATCCGCGCTGACGTCACACACCCATACGCTGCGGTGACTCATCGACTACTATTTACTCTCCGCCCTCTATCGATGCGATGCAAACTCGCGCATGGTGGGGGCTTTGTATCATACATGTTTCATAAGTCTGTGGTGGGGGGTGGTTCACTATCTATTATAAAAGAAGTTGGTATGGTGATATGAAATCAGAAGTTGTATACCTAGCAGTCGAGCAGTCAGCAAGAGTAGTGAAGTTATTCAGTGCCTACACAGTGAGAGAGATCAGTGAGTGTGTTTTTCTATTGAAAATTATTTATATTTTCCATATATATTATCATCATGTCAGTTCCAAAAGTAGATTTACAAAAAATCAATTCTATAATTAAACAAGAGATGGAAGTGTTAGAGCAAAAAGTAATATCATCTTTGCCACTGAATGAAGCTTACCCAATTAAGACGATGTCAGTTTGTTCTACCCGGTTTGGTAAATCCATTTTATTGATACTACTTGATGTAAGCAATGATACATTATTCAAAACATGGCTGCCAAAACGCGTTTCAGAACAATTTACCGATGATGATGTAGCATGCATCAATTCATCAGGTGGTAAATATACAGTAGCATATTTGGGTCAGAGTCCACAAAGCTTTGCCGGCATGAAAACGAGATCGTTGGTCAAATTTGATCTCACTGAATAATTGTAATATATAATTTCCACTTGTCATATCTTCTAATTCTGATTCTTTTATATTATAGGTGATAATTGTAAGGAAAATATAAAAACTTTTCATACATTGTTAAACACACTCTTCGGTGGAGACATCATCAAAAGTCTAATGTGAGTAGTACTGATTATTTTTGTAGCATTCTTATTTCAATAATTTCTCTTTGATCATAGCTTCATTTTTGAAAAATGTGGATGATGTATGCAAGTCAACACTGGACCGAAGCCATAGACATCTCTTCCGCCGTTGAAAGGTTAACTTCTGAGTTGCGTGCTTTGAGCGAGGATGCTCACCACGCCACCATTTATGACCTGAGCGTATGCTATGATGAAGAAAGGATCCAACACTGTATGCGTGATTACGAGAACTACAAAAAGGGTGTGGATCTCTGCGAGAAATATACAGATGGTTCTTTCGATCTACATCACCTCTGCGACGCAATGATTGAATGTGAGCTGAAAAGATTTCTCCACCGCCTCCTACCATACCTACCTGAAGACATCATCAAAAAGTACCAACTGGATGATGATGATAGTGAAATCGAAGAAGGAGAAAATTATGATGAAGATGAAGAAGAAGTTATATTAGATTGTTTGTACATACCTAAGACTATTTGAATTCTAAGCTAATGATATTTGAATAAAAAAACATAAAAATTTTTTACACATGTTTTATTTACCTATTTCTCTTTTACATGAATAAAGAAAGAAAAATGAAAAAAATGTGTGTGTGTGTGTGTCTTCATCAATATCTGCAGTGAACTGAACCATCCAATGCATTGTATGTCAAAAATGTATCATGCAGAATGAGTGCATATACTTTGGTGTTGGCTGGGAAGTTGACTTTCCTAGTTTCAAACTCGAGCTTAATATCAATAGTTGATGATTTTGTGGCATTCGGCTGATGTGAACAATCAATGATGAATAGTGGATTTTGTCGAAATTGACCAATGTCCATGAGAGGTTCACTCATATCTTTATCATAATAACTTCGTTGAAAGTTCTCATAGGCATAATAAGCCGAAGTATCGAGTTTTTTATCGAAATCCAAATTACAACGTTCATATGGGTATACTTCAGAGTTCAAGTACACACGAATGTTATTGATATCAGCAGTTGTGAATTTAGTGATGTCCTTTGTCCTGTCTTCAGAAGTGGTAGTGCTTTGGAATCCAATGATGATGTAACGAGGTGTTTCAAGGGCGTTGGTTGTCTTGATAGCCCATATGTCTGAAGACGTGCCACGTAGTGATGGAAGTTCATAGAGATCCCACATGCGATAAGCCAACTTGATTTTAGCATTCAGACCGCTTTTGTTGATTCTATTTAAAAGTTTGAGCTTGTGCTTATCTTCTGGCACTATGTGTCTTATTTTCCACTCAATTTTATTGATTTCCAAATCAGCATCAACCTCACCAATATATGAGTTCTTGAAGGATCGAGCGATTATTAAAATCATTTCTTGTTTGGCATTCAAGATACTTTTGTTGTAATCTTCAGCGAAACCCATCAAATATTTCAGTGGTAATTTACCACTGAATACGTGACTAGTTGTATCCAAGATATCCTGTTTAGTTTCCGAAAGTCCCCATCCAGTTGTCAATAAAGTGTTAGCATGCGATTGTCCAAATGATATCATATTCTTCATTGTAGATGTTATCCCCGGCTTCCTGACCACAGCAACTTGTTCACCACCCATTTCGTAGCGAATTTCATCAAAAAGGAAGGCGATTGCATTATTCGAGAGATAACATAATTTTGTTTCATCTTTAGGTGTGAATTTACCCTCTATATAAATGAAACTCTCAGCAATGTCAAGTATAACGTCTTGATTATTGATTGCAATTCGAATTTCATCTGAATTCCTAAACAATGGTGATCCATATGGTTTATATGTATGCTCATGTAAACTTGTGAGGGAATGATCGAGCATCGGCTCGTCAAATATATTCAACTTTTCACTATTTGTTTCGAGCACCATTGTTCCTTACTTTCAGTCCAATTGATTTCAAAAATTTGAGATCTCTCAGCGAGAGAGCAGTGTGGTGTGCTAACTGTTTAGCGTACACTTTTGGAATGAGCCTTTTTCTATTCGAACCTTCCTTTTTAGCTATTTGTGGAATGTTTTCAAATCCTTGTCGATTCTGTCTATTATAACAAAAACCCATAATAGTTATTAGATTTTTTTCAATTCCAAAATTATAACAATCTCTTCTGCACTTCCAAAATCAATGAGATTATTATTATGATCCAAAATACGCACTGTGATGTTGTGAATCAACTGACGACCTTCTGGACTGATGGGCATATATATAATCTTGTGTGGTTCTTTTGTGAGATTGAATCCAGGCTCCACATCGATATCGAATGAAAAAAGAATGTGGGATTCTTCATTGTTTATGTATGAACCAGATATAATGTTGCAATCTAAGCGGATTAGTCTCACAGTTGTTATATTTATCGGATGTGAGGATTCGTGTATCTGATTCGGTTGAAATCTATCGAAATTAAAACCCATCATCTTTGCTATGGAATTCGGATGAGTTAGATCAATTTCATATTTTGATCGCATCTCACATTTGAAAGTATTATTATTGGCATGTAGGTAGAATATATCATCTGCATTGGTATCGTTTTGATTTTTCCCATGAAACAATCGAAACATGATATGTTTCTGAATAACTGCATTGATCTCATCTATTTCATAGGCACCACATGGAATTTCAATTGTGTACTTCTGAAGTATTGGTGAACTTATATCACTGATTCTAAAACTGATCACATTGTTTTTTTCAGTTATATTATTTACTGTGTTGCATCCATAGAATCCTAAAAGTCCCAATCCATAACGACTGTTTCTATCCAATTCAACGGGTGGGAAAAAGTCTGCACTCAAGACACTCGTCCCGACAGCTTGTAGTTCGAACTTCCGTGACATGACTGATACATTTTATGGATTTCACTTCAATTTATTGTTGTCTACAACACACTCGGGACAACCTACGCTTTTTCGGAGATGGTTCATCAATATCCATTTCATTTTTATTAGCACCAATATTCATATCCTTTATATTGCAATAACAGCAGAATATTTTTCGAGGTATAGGACCATCATTCACATCAGAATCTGAAACGCTTTCGCCGTCAAGATTGTGGTGGTCATTGCAATATCTATATTTCATTATATCAACATCATCTTGTAGACTTTTAGGTAACTTTTCCCAAACAGAAGCAATCTCATGTGCAGCGCATGCGAGTATCACTTCCTTCGGCATATTTGCAAGCATCACTCGATCCATTCTTGTCAAGGTCCGATATTTTGAATACATTTTGAGTGATAATCCCATCGTCCTAATAGCCTCTCGAGTCATTGCTGGAGTTTTATCCATTCTATAATAATTCAGAGAGAAACTTCAGGCACAAGTGACCGCAGAAAACTGTGTTGAACTTCTGCTGGCGATCATAGTTATATAGAATTTTCACTTTCGAACATTTCTGGAAGTATTGAATCAACTCTATTGGTGGGGGTAGATTTCCAAAACTATCAAAGTATGTAATGTCTTTCCCACATTTGCTGTATGCCACCCAATGTGTTCCCGATCCTCTTATTCCATCTAAATTGACAATGGCGGTCTCGCGGTGTCGTGGACCTCTAGTGGGTAATGTATCACGCATGAAAATACCGCGAAAGTATGGAATTTTCATTTTCTTGGCATAATAAGTGAGATCGATGTCGGTGAGAGGTTTTCGAGGTAGGGAATCAACTAGTTTTTTGGATTGTATGGTTTCAAATAGAGTCCGAGTCCTTTACGGTAAGGTTTAAGGTATATACCACTACCACTTTTACCCAATGCCACACTTTCCATTTTCCTATTATGACGATTCGCTTCGATCAGGGCGGTTCTGCTTGCTTTTGCTGAATTCACAGCTCTGGTGATGCCTGCAACAGCACCAGCTAAACTTCCGAGCGCAGACAATCCAGCAAAAATTGGTATCAATGGTAGAATCCCTCCGACTTTAGGTATTGGAATTATGCGAGGCGTGCGGATCGTTTTCTTTCCACCGGCAGCTTTGAGGTATTTACGTGCTGCATGCAATGCCACTACGGTGGCTTTTTTCAAATTATTCGTCACAAATTGCTCACCCCCAGCTTTTTTCAGTACATTCCGCACTTTATGAACCACCCCAGAACCAAAGGCGATTTTTATGAGATTATTTTTCTTCTTCTTCGGTTGATTTCTCTTCTTTTTCTTCGGTTGATTCCTCTTCTTTGTCTTCACAGTAGTACTACTACAACCCATACCGAAACGTCTCTTTGATTTCATAATGTTGGTAACGAGTAGGGCAGCTATTCTTTCCTTAATACCAGCGTCCTTCGATTTAACCCTGTTCCAAGCTGCGTATTCGAGTTCTTTGTCTGCTCTATGTCTCGCTGTGAGATCAGTTAGATGATTCAAATATTGAATATCGTGTTGTTTGCATGCAATATCCAATTTATTGATTCCAGGATCTTTGCGGGCTAAACGTTTTTCCAATTTTGTACCGGGTCCACAATACTGATATCCTCCGGGTAAATGTAATTCGAACGGCAATTTGTTTATTAAATTATTAACGAATCCACGACCGCTTTTTCTGCATCCACTACGAACACATCCGTATCGTTTGATGGTACTCATTTAAATGAAATGTTCACAGCATATCATCGCTTACATAGTCTCCAACCACGGTACGATGCGCATTGTGAAGCAGAAAGAAAAGTTTGCTGTAGATAATCTAGATGAAAAATTCGGTTGTGGATTGAATGGACAGAAAGTGTTGCGGCATGGTCCACTACTTCCATCATCTGTTCGAGGACTCATTATCGGACCATCGAATTGTGGAAAGACGAATGCCATGATCTCTCTTTTAACACATCCACAAGGACTGCGATTCACAAATGTTTATCTCTATTCGAAATCACTCAATCAACCCAAATATCAATTCCTACGAAATGTATTGGAACCCATCAAGGGGTTGGGATTTTATACATTCAGTAATAATGCAGAAATAGTGGAACCATCCGATGCCAAACCAAATTCTGTTTTCATTTTCGATGATGTAATATGTGAAAAACAGGATATTATAAGATCATATTTCTGTATGGGACGTCATAAAGATGTTGACTGTTTTTATCTTGCTCAAACATATTCACGAGTGCCCAAACAGTTAGTGCGAGATAATACCAACTTTATCGTAATGTTCAAGCAAGATGAAACGAATCTACACCATATTTATTCGGATCACGTGTCACCCGATGTAACATTTAAGCAATTCCAATTGATGTGTGTTAAATGTTGGGAGGATCAATATGGATTTTTGGTCATTGATAAGGATAGAAAAATGCATGAAGGTAGATATCGCATGGGGTTCGATAGTTTTATATATCCATGATAATACAATACGCATTCAATCGATCGCTGAATTGCATAGAGGTTACTTCAGTGTATTCTCTCTCTTGTGAAGCAAAATGAAGACAAAAAATGATAAAGTAGTTGAAGATAAAAACAATGAATTGAATTTGAAACGCCAACTTGTTGAGACAACAGAAGCTGTACGGCAGAAATTTAACTCTATCAAGAGTGGACTTATTGAAAATCGAATGGCGCTTGAAAAACTCTATGATCCCATAATGAAGCCATTAAATGTTCTTTCTTCAGCTGCTGCTACCACGAAACCACAGCCACCACAGCCGACGTTTTCGATGAAGCAAGTGAATTCTCAGTCTACTCCAATAAAAGTTAGGAGTACTTCAGTGGGAAATAATTCATCATATAGTAGTGAATTATCATCTGTTGACAGTGAGACAGATACCATCAAAGAATTCGGAAAAGATGAAAAGTCCGTATTTGATAATTTTGAAGACAATACTGGAGATGTTTTGAAAAGACATTTGGAAAATGTCAAAACTAAGAATGCAGCTTATGACAGAATATTTGGCATACGGTTAGATCCTACTACACAAAAACTGAAAATGGGGAGTCACAATGTACGTTTCAGTGATGGAAATATATTATTTTGGAACAAAAATAAAACACGAACACATGAATTCCCAAGTAGTCTGGAGTTATACAACATGATTTTTTTGAAAAACCCACCTGAAGTTGATGATGATGATGAAGTTCGTCATACATATGCTAAAATATTGAGGCTAACAAATGCACCTTACAAACAACATCTACTGCGAAATGGTTTCAAACACCCGAAATCTAAAAAATTCCGTGAAGTTATTAAACCTATACTAAACTTATCACATTATCAGACGACCAGAAGTAGGACAAAAAAAGGTGAAGGGTTCCATCGAATGAAAATGCAGAAAATGTATGATCCCAAACCTGCGAATTATGTTTACTGGAATTCACCCAAGGAGTTAGTCGCTCGTTTGCGGCTATTGATATCTTCAAAGTCAGCTGGACACACTGGACATGATAATGAAATAATTTCCATAATTGAAGAATTACGTGAGGAAGGTATAATAATCTAATACATCAGCAAAAATGATCAGTTTGTTCTCATTATATGATGCCGTAACATTGTCAAATTGTTTGTCTGAATGAAAACAAATAAGTGATTGCGAGGAGATGGATAATGAAATAAGTGATGTCAAACGACAAGTTGTCAATGAGTTACATAAGCCGGCAAGACGTAATTTCATCAGAAGAACCACCACCGTCAAAGGTTTTGCAGATCTGTGGCAAATAGATCTTGCCGAATTACAACCTTATGCTAAACATAACAAAGGATATCGATATGTTCTTGTGGTCATTGATTGCTACTCGAAATATCTATGGACGAAGCCGATTAAAAATAAAACAGGTAGTGCTGTAACCAATGCAATGGAAGATGTG
The DNA here is from genome assembly GCA_958298965.1 of Chrysolina haemoptera. Classification (NCBI taxonomy): domain Eukaryota; kingdom Metazoa; phylum Arthropoda; class Insecta; order Coleoptera; family Chrysomelidae; genus Chrysolina; species Chrysolina haemoptera. Next base: position 26,633,797 of record OY282593.1, read on the forward strand.
CTGAAAGAAGCCAACTATTCCCCGAAACATCTACAAAGCGATCAAGGATCAGAATTTTTCAATAGTTCTTTTTCATTTTTGATGCGAAAATATAAGATCAACCATTATTCAACATTCAGCACCATGAAGGCGGCCATAGCTGAAAGAGTAATTCGAACAATAAAGACGTGGCTTTATAGAGAATTTTCAGCGATGGGACACAACAAATGGTTGAATATTCTTCCAATCATAACAAGCAAATATAACAATAAGGTGCATCGTACAATTGGTATGAAACCAATCGATGTTATGCCAGCAACAAAACTGAAATTCAAAAGTTCCAAAGTAATCCCTCGAAGAAAACAAAGTATTTCCAAATTTCGAATGAATGATATTGTACGTATAAGCAAGTACAAGAATATTTTCGAAAAGGGTTACACTGCCAATTACACAACAGAACTATTCAAAATTGTTAAAATTAACCAAACATACCCCATAACTTATATTCTTGAAGACATGGATGGGAGCCCGATTAGAGGATGTTTTTATGGAGAAGAATTATTGATAACGCAAAATCCTGACGTATACCTAGTTGAAAAAGTGTTGAGGAGGAAAGGAAATAAACTATACATTAAGTGGTTAGGCCTTCCAAGCGGAAAGAATTCATGGTTACACAAAAGTGCTATGGTTTAATATTTGAATGAAATTGTATTACTTATTATTCTCACTAAGCTGTAAGATTATTAATAAACTATAGAAAATATAGAACTATTTTTGAGTTTTTTTTCAAAATGAATAAATCATGAAGTGGTGAACGTTGCCCCAACCAAACGCAACGCCCAGTGTATGCCAAAACCGAAATAATCTGCATACTCCTCCCCACTTCATAGATTTTTGAAAAAGTCTTTCATTTCAACTCACAACATTGATAACATTTCATAATCCTCAGAGCTAATCACTATCAGATTGGAATGCGTGATCAAACTCTTTTCGCCACTTATCACGTACAGATGCTACCATATCAAAAAGTTTAGTGGACTCCTGAAGCTCAATCTCAGCTTGCATTTTCAAACAAAGGGTGGACTGATTCTTCTGTGTGATTTTGAAACGGAGTTTATCTGCATCTTCACACATTTTGATCAGTTCAGCCTTCGATGATACAATCTTTGCATCGAGCTTCTGAAGAACCACCTCGTCGTCCATGCTACCTCTTCGAACATCGTCATCGCATTTGACGATGATAGCTCTCGATTTTACGATGCTGCATTTCGCTTTCTTAAGCATGTCTCCACAACGCTGCAGTGGACCAAAAGAATGAAGCGATACATCTTCCAAATCACCTATCACATTCTTGAAGGTGTCATCTACTTTCTTCTTACGGGGTTTCCGTACACCCTTACTTGTTTTCTTGGGATTTGAAGCAGTAGATGCACACTTTCTCCTAGATGGTTTCGCTTTCGTATCGACACTAAGAGGAGAGAGAAGTGACGGGCATTTTGGTAGTGACAATTGTGAAAGGGTTGGATCAACACTTTCTGAAGGTTCCGGTATATCTCCCATCTTCAGATAATCATCAATGTTATATTCATCGATGAAACCTTCTTGGGATGACAAGTGATATACCGGAATATCTTCAAAACCAAAGTCATCATTTGTTGCAATACATGGCATTGCTTCTTCTTCAGCAGACAAATTTGGTAATGAGTTCATATTTAGCTCGTAGGAATGTGTGATATCAATGGGATGTGGACAGAAATGGTGCTGATGTTAATGCGACTCTAAGTTTTATTCAAACAAGTCGACTGGTACATGCGCACAATGAACATGACAACAAACCACCATAGAAGGAGAGGGAGTAGATATCCCTCCCTCCCAGGAGTTACCTTCACAAACTTCATAGGAAAAAGAAGTGTTGGACATCAAGAAAGTGAAAAATTCAAAATAATAGACCTACGGACGAATCCGCGGATTCGAGACCTTGACCGCTGTTTTGATTCGCGAGCGCGAATCAAAACGCGATTAAATTCGCGGCCGCGAATCGAACTGCGATTAAATTCGCGGCCGCGAATCGAACCGCGAAATAATTTGCTGGTTGAAAGTTATGATGGTGGGGGTAGGTCCAGAACCGGCTCAGATCTCCTACTCCTACTTATTTTTGAAAATTATATCTCACTCATGAATGATAATAAAGAAAAAGTTTGTTGGTCAAAAACATTAAAAATGATCATATCTTCCAAGAAAAAATATAAAATTGTAGGTTATACTTGAAATAAATTTTACAACAAAATCTCGATATCAATATTTAAAAAAATCATATCTCACTCATAAGTGGGAATTTCAAAAAAGTTCTATGATGAAAAACTTTCGCAATGATCATATATTTCCAAAAAAATATATAAAAAAAATCGCAGCAAAATATCTGAAAAGCGGTTCAATGCATTGCCCCTAATCAAAACATTCTGCACTTCAATGGCTGGTGGATACGCCAAGATTCAGATACATGGGTGCCCACCCAGGGTTTTTGACCCTTCATGTTAAATTCCTCCAGTATTAACAAAGTTAATACTTCTGAACTAAAGAAAATATCTCTTTTGAATAGGAACGTATGTGAACTGTTAGCAGTTTATAAACACAAGCAAGGGTCAAAAATATATGCTTGTAAATTGCCCATGCAGAGTTTTTGAAGCATGTACAATTTACAAGCCTGTAAACTGCAAGATATTTCACATACGTTCCTTTTACTTGCACTTCTATCACAAAAAGTCATATTTTCTTTGGGGGAATTTATCATGAGGGGTTAAATAAAGGTCTTTAGAGGTAGCTATAACGAATTCCTTCGGAGATCGCATTAGCTCAGTTGGTATAGTTTATATGTGTTGTGCTATTTGGCACTAGATGGACCAACTCTTCAGTTTTACGGAATTGTAGGAGCATGTATATTTAGTCGCATACATTTCAGGGGTTTGATTTAAAACATTCATATAGAAGAAATTTGACTAATTCTTTCGGAGGCTGCGTAGCTCAGTGGTGAGTTTGCAGTGTGCCCCGAGAAAGAAATCTCTCTATATCACCTAGGAGGTGGGTGGAGGGTGATATTAAGAGATTTATTTCTCGGGCTTTTTTTGGTTTTGTGACCTTGAACTCGCCCATCAAAAAAAAAACCTATCTTTTCTGTTCGATTATATTTTTTTTGCATAATTCCATTTTTATTTTTCATATCTAGAATTTTGCGCTGTACAGGTTCGAATCCCAGCCTAAAATAGTTTTTTTTATTTATCGTTTTTTAATCAATGAACCTCTCTTTTCTATTCGATTATAATTTTTTTTTGCATTTCGGATCCCAGCTTAAATTAGATTTTTTATTTCAAATAATTAATCAATGAATATTTCCATTTTTATTTTTCATTTCTAGAATTTTGTTCCGATCCCAGCTTAAAATAGATTTTTTATTTCAAATAATTAATCAATGAAAGTCCGTGAAGGGCCCCTCTACATCGCCCTTCACTGTGTACATCGACCAATTAATATATATGCACTCCTTTCAGAACTTTCATCAACTAATCATTTCCTGAAAAAAAATTGCATATTAATCATTTCCTGAAAAAAAAATTGCATAGTTTTCCATCATCTGCTTCCTGAATTCTATTGCTTCTTCACGCTTTCCTATCTTATTTTTCAGTTGGTCACGTTGTATCTGAGCTTCCCGAAATTTCTTTTCATACCTATCACATGTACTGTTCAGTTTTTTCAAATTTTCATTGTCTGTATCAGTCGATAAATCAAGTTTCTCCAGTAAAGCAAACATACGCTTGCTTTCCTTGACAAAATTCTCCGTTTCTGTAGACCTTTGTTGTTTGTTGTCTGTCTGTTTTGTGTCTGTATCTGTAGATGAAGTATCTGTGTCTGTAGAAGAACTCCCTGAGTCTGTAGTGTTTTTTGTGTCTTTTGGTTTGTCTGTCTGTTGTTCTGTTGGTTCGTCGTCGTCGCTAAAGTCCTCCACTCTATATTCTTCCCTAACACTCGGTTGTAATGAAAAGTTCGGTTTTCTCCATGCATTCCGGGCATATGGGCTAGCTTTTTTGACGATTTCTTTGAATTTGTCTATTTTCGATATCGGCCTACTACGCTTCCTTGCACTTTTCACAGGCGATTGTTCCACAATTTCGTTTTCTCTAATGGGTGATATGATAGTCGGCACTATATTTTCCATGTCCAACAGTGCCTTAACCGCCGCTTCACTTTCTGATTGAGATTTTGTTACTAACGCCATTACAGATAAAACACAACTGAACTATCGCAAAGAGACGCTATGAAATAAAAATTTACCCAAATGAAATGAATTTACGGTCATCTCAGGTAAAATTCACCCTCACCGGTCAGTTACTAAAATATTAAAGCTATTGTAGACGGCAGGTATCATTGGCGTTTCCATGCGGGGTTGAATCAGTGCATATTGGAATTGCTGTAATGTATTGTATCCGCGATATAATGGATTTTATCGAAATTTGTCATACTTGATAAAAGATTTGAAAGAGTAAATTCAACTAGAAAAAATATTTGAAAATATTTTTTTTGTCATGTTTCTGCACTTTAATTCGAAAATCAAACATATCTTTTTAGAATCTCTAATATTTTTTTATCCACGTTATAATGGATTTTATCGAAATATGTCATACTTGATAAAAGATTTGAATGGGTGGATTCTACTAGAAAAAAAATTGAAGATATATTTTTGTCATGTTTCTGTGGTTTAATTCGAAAATCAAATATTTTTTCCTAAATATCTTCAGTATTTTTGTATCCTCGTTGTTTGCATTTGCGTCACTAATTAGATGACGAGGAAATCTAGGTTAATGGAGGAATTGCTATTCTCAGGAGATGAAGTGTGGGTTTAGTGGAGGTGGTAACCCCCACTCACGATTGTAACATATAAAATCGGTCCAAAATCCTAACATTTCATTCGACTTTTGTATTTTCTGTTAGAAACTGTGTTTGTAAAGCAATTATGGTTGATCAAGTTGGTTTTGCATTGGAAGCCCTCTCCCAATTAGATGCCAACAATCAAGTTGATGTGTTGGCAGGTGACGAGTTTGTTTGGGAACAAGAAGATGAAGTTGTAGTGGGTGAGAATGGTGACAATGGCGAATTCCATGACCTGGTAGATTTTGAAGATGGCCGCCAAGACATACCCGCTGGGGATGACTTCGTCGAAGAAGAGTTCCTAGAAGATGACGGAGAAGAACCAGAAGTAGACGATGGAATTGTACCAGACTGTGAGGATGTCCCCGAAACGATCGTGAGCAATGCCCATCAGATAAATATGACAGAGGTGTTAGAAGACGTTGCGACTAATTTGTACTGTTGCAGCTTTTCATTTGTTACTATCAAAACTTGTGATAATGAAAAACGCTTCCTATGTGATATTTGTTTTGTACGGTATTGCGGCATGAATAATAATGGTGAGTGGTATCAGCATGTTAATTCACATGATACACTCGAGTATGCAAATGTTCCCACTCATAATTGTTATTCTTGTCACTCACCCCTATATCTGCTCTGTCCCGTAGGTGGATGTGTACATTGTAACAAATAACAGAGCTGAAATAGGGGTGGGGTTATGATGGGGTGGGGTTTTCTGGTCTGAGGGATACTGGCTAAAGAAAGAGGTGTGGCTTAAGACATAGTGGGGATTGAAGTGGAAGGTCGGAGTAGGTGGTCGAAGTGGGGACTGGAGTAGGAGGTCGGAGAAGAAGAAGAGGAGTGGGTGGTCGGAGTGGGGATTGGAGTAGGAGGTCGGAGAAGAAGAAGAGGAGTGGGTGGTCGGAGTGGGGATTGGAGTAGGAGGTCGGAGAAGAAGAAGAGGAGTGGGGTGGAGGTCTGAGTGTTTAAAACAAGAACTTCCTCCGAATAATCTTCAGTCACTCTTCTGAACTGACATCAGCTACCACATCATCCACAAGATCACCCGCCAGATCAACCACCAGCCAACTGAATTAGCAGACTATAGCAAGCTGTAATAATTTGAGAGTAAGTTAACAATCTTGTAATCATGAACCCGTTTAATTTTTTTTTGTATGTTTAGCTATGGATTCTCCCGCATTAACTGGTCTTGCAGCAATAACGATCCTGAGTAACATCAGGGTGGATGGCGCCGCACCTCAAATGCCAGACGAAGAGCACTTCAATGACGTTATGGACGTCATCAGGAGAGAGGTCCCTGAAATGCAGTCGCTGACGATGGACCAACGCAGACGGCAAGGTGGGTTCATTAACGGAGTTGCTTCCAAGAGATCCCGTGACGCAGGAGCAAATTCGTCGATGGAAGGTTTGCCTATAATCCAAATTGCTGACAGCGATGATGATTTCCTGCCTCCAAAACCACCGAAGAAATCATCATCGAGGAAGCACGCACACAACAGCAGAAGAAGGGTGTCCAAGAAGACATCCTCAACTGTTGTGACACCGGTTATAGACGCACCTTTACCACCTGTCGTTGAAGTTGCCCCTCCACAACCCACTGCTGAAGAAGTCCACCCTCCAGCACCTATCGTACCTGAGCTGGAGATGAGTGTGCAACGGGCAAAGCGTGGGATAGAGGAGGCCCAGCGGGACTATGATGACAGTCAGCTGGCGCGGGCAGAACTCAACCGCCAGCTGGAAGAGCTTGAGCGCCAGCAGGCAGAGCTGATGGCCCGCGATCGGCAGCAAAGTCTCCGGGAGGTCCAGCTAGTCACCAGGCTGGAAGACGCCAAGGCGCAGGGGGTGGCTTTGGTGGCACGGCTCCGAAGCAACCTGGAGCAATTTGCTAATTTTAATTTTTAGATATGTTAAGGTTAAGGTTAAGTTATTTGTAAGTAGATATAAGTTTTGTATATGTAGATTTAGAATAAAAATAGAAAAAAAGATGAAGTGAAATAGGAGTGCACATTTAATGGTCTGGTGCACATTGAACAATGCGGAGGATGGGGCATTTTTCTTCAATTCATCTGAATTATGTTTTTACATATTTTATTTATATTTTATTTATATACATATTTTATTTATATTTTATTTACATATTTTATAAAATAATATGATGTGTATTTCTCCCATCTCCTGATTTCTCTCAGCCTTCAAACCCCCACTCTTTTCTCCCACCCTACACTGCCACCCCCGAACTAGTATAAATTCAATGCCAGCTCAGATTATAGTATCAGTCTTCCAAGATGCCTCTTCCAGACTCCACCTCGTCTCCGAGACATTGTGCCGAATTCGAAGATGATTTGGAACGGGAAGCGATGATAGCAAGATATCAGATCGTCTCTGCCGTACAGGTCCAGCAGGTATACCAAGGTGAGAGGCAGGATCCATTTTACCATCGAGATCCACGGGGTCCGATTCAGGTGAATGAGGTGTCGGACTCCACAGATGTGTGGAACTATCCATCTCCGTCGACTTCGGACGACGAAGATATGGATCAACGCGTCGACGACTTCGATAGCTCCTCGGAGGATGAGTTCGAGGATGATGGCCAAGTGGTCCATATCCGTGTCGAGGACATAAATATGGACCTCGACCCGGACGAGTTCCCCGTAGAGGACGACTCCGATGATGACACCATCATCTTGGTGTCATCGGATGACGAGGATGACGATGTCATCTAAGTCCTCACCCCCCCCCCCCCCCCCCCCCCCGTGGTCGTCCCGCATAAATATGCGGGATGGCACCCAGCTCTTCGGAGCACCCAATAGGCCCTTTTCAGGGCCACACAAAGAACATAAACACACGCATCTGCGCCACTCAATGGCAAAAATGTACAAAGTTTCCATAACTTGAATTGATACTTTTCAAAAAGAACTCACCCACTACCAAATTCTATAATATATTTGGTGAGTAAGAAATGAAAAATTTCAACATTGATTTAGAACATTTTATTTGTAATATTTTCATAATACAAATTTATTTTTCAAACAGCGGGTTCTGGATCACTACCTGGAGCCCACAGTTTTGGTCTATGTGTGAGCCAAACATCAGGATGTTTATTCTCCAATTCAGCTAACCTTCTTTCCAAATCATTATATTTCAGCATCACTGCAGATGTGACATTCAATGCATTGGCATCCAAATCATTTTTCAGATTTTTGCTGTTGTAATCGAGTTCAGTTGTCAACTCTGATATTTTTCGTGTCATTGTGGCTGTAGCATCCCATACTTTGATATCCACATCACTTTTTAGATTTTTGTATTTGCGATCTAGATCATCGGTCACCTCCTCTACTTTTTCATTGAATGCTTGACGGGCTTCAGGTACAATCTTAGCCATTGTGGCATGTATGGCAGCCTGCAAGGCTTTAAGGACAAGTGCCTTCGTCTCCGTAATTTGTTCATTGAGATATAATTGAGTTACACAATCACTCTCGTCTATCGGTTCACCAGCATTTTTCAGTCTTTTACCTTGCATATCATATTGGTCGTCAGGCGAAAGCTTGAATCCCATACCTTGAGGACCTTGGGAACCTTGAAGAACTCGAACTTTGACAGTACCCCATTTTCGTCTACGGCCGAATTTATCAATAGCTTTGGACATCTTTCTTCCACCTTGATATCTTTCATACTGATGATTTCAAGACAATTAAAATCTATATATCTCTGTGTAGATATTTATTCTCTTAAATGAAACAATAGGAAATCAGAATAACGTGTATATTTATATATTTTTATATATTTGGTAACTGGACAAGACATTAACTAAAATTGACTAGTATAATTTGACTTTTATATAATAAGCGTAATTACATCTCAAATACAAATAAATAAGTATGGTGGTGAATTTTCCATTTGAAATGATATTTCATTTGTTCAATTCAGCTGTTAATAAATGAAGTAATTGATCCAAAGGACTCTCTTGGGAAAAAGATTGAATAATATTGGAAACCCAACGAATATTCTCTACTGGATCATTCTGGTAGAATTCTATATCGCTATGACCCCAAGGAAGAGTGTGTGTCGTATTGGGAATGATGAACCGTTTATCATCATGGTATGACAATGCAACTTTGTTCTTCAATTCAGTATACATGTCATGCAATATGCTTCTGAACGAGTTCATCTTCCTGAATATTAGACCACCCTGTTCGACAATTTTCTTATAATCTTCACATGTCAATTCATTCTTTATGACGGATCTTTTGACACCTTTTGCTTTTTTGAATTCACTACCTACAGACTGAACATAATATGCTTTGGCACCGGTACCATAAAAGCTAATTATGGGATCATTCGGAAATTCATCTTTGAAATTACCCAGAATTGACTTTGTAATAGGAATATTGAATTGGTTTCCTACGTTGTAATTGGAAGTATCAAACTCGCATATATTGTTGGTCATGAAATCATAAAAATTATCGGTATTTACTTTCAAAATTAAAGAATCCGTGTCAGTGTAGAGTAAGGTGGCATTTTCTGCATAATGACGTTTAATACATCCATAGAAAAAGTTGTACATGACTGTTTTGGATAATTCTAGAATACAAAATCCCAAATATAGCGGTTTATCGTACAATACATTAACTTTGCCCAATTGAATAGCAACAAAATTTTCTGAAAAAATTGAACAGCTTTTGAAATTTGGACGTGATATTAGGGCGCTAGCACCAATTTTCCTCTTGATACTTTCCCAATGCGTAACCAGTCTAACATCAATTCTGTTATCAACGTTTTCCATTGTTTTCCCATAAACTGCATTATTCATGAGTTTATAGAAATCTTTTTCAGCTTTGTTGTTAGATCGATTTCGCATTTCAGTGTTCAAATCAATATAAGGTTTCATCCAACATGACTGCTTGAATCTCAACACTCTATGTGTGTTCATAATAATAAGACCATTGGCCACAGCCTGCTGTAAGTTTTTATAATGTACAATATATTTTCTTTTGTCATTTAAATTTGGAATTAATTTAGGAATTTTTGATTTCGAGTGTGGTGGTATTAAACTTTCAACGAGAAAGGGAAGATCAGCATGTTTGTCATGTAACTCTTGGGGATAATGAACATCTACTTCAAGAACATAACCGTATGGACTATCAGATGCCACTCCCATTACATCCAAATTGATTATTTCATCGGGTGTTAGCCATGCAAAATCGTTGGTGGGTAATGGTTGTGACATACTGTGACCATATAGGTTAGTTGCATCTAAATATGATATGTATGATGAAGGTTCATCTGGGTTATAATCGGGTAAAAATTTATTATTAGCTATATGCTTCCTTTCACTACACTGACTTATTCCGCCCCGTATTCCTTTTTTGAAAAAATTAATCATGTCAATGTCTGTCAATAATTCCAATTCAATATTCGTATACTTCAGCATTGCATCCCATGATATTCCGGGCGCTGTATAATACTGTGCCGGATCTAATTTATATTTATCTAAGCATATATTTCGAAAATTCTCAAATATGTCGCATAATAGAAGAACATCGGACTTCAAATATAAATCCGAGTATTCCCCTAAACTCTTACACTCGAATAAATGCCAAACAAGTTTCGCTCTCATATAATCCTTATCTGATATATGCTCTCCGTTAAGATTGTCATAAAACTGATTTTTAGTGGGTAGAGTTGGATAATTCAACTTGTCAATATGATCAACAAAGTTATATGGAAAAACACCTTTCTGTCTCATCAAATTGAATTTGTCAATTTGTGGAAAATGTTTATGCATCTCAATACACTGATCGGATGTTAAGTTAGCACCTAAGTTCTGCAAAGAATTCGACATGAATTTGAAACTATCTATAAATCTCATTTTCAAAAAATTCTTTTTTTCTTTTCCGTCTTTGTCAGTGTATGTGTGAGTGAATAGATGCTTAGTGAAAGAAATGTATTTTTCCTTAGTTTGTGGAATAACATCCACTTTGTCTTTGTTTCTATACAGTTCTTTTATGAACAAATGACAATCATACCCACTCAGATTATGGAAAATGATTGGAACAAAATTTGGCAATTTGAAATTTAAGTTACATACGGAATGTGCGGCAGGTGATCTTTTTTTTCCAGTGAGGTGGCAATGGTCTCTCACTTTCACATCACCACCCGTGAATGGTTTATCACATATTCCACAAAATTGTGTAGAAGAAAACTCTGCTTCTTCCGCGGGGGTTTGTGCAGCCATAGGAATTGGATACCTCAAATAATTGTGATAAATATTTCTCAAATCATCTTCAAGTTTTGTAACAAATTTCTCGGCTGCATCCTCACCCCTATATGTAACAAATTTCGATAATTTATCATTGTATGAACATTTTATCGAATAAGCAAATGAATAAGGTTCGTGTTTGTATGTTTTATTCGAGAATGAGTGTTTAGGGTTGGGTTGACTAGTTTGAATGGGTTTGAGAACTGATTCAAAATCAGCATAAACTACAAATGGCACCTTCATTTGTTTCTCAAAATTTTCAAACATAAGTGCATTACCCGGTAACATTTTACCATATTTGTTGATTCTGAAATTGACTGATGGTGTTGTAGTACTCAAGTGATTACAGTCATGCAACTGATGACGTAACAGTAATCGCTCGTGAGAGAAATACAATAAACATCCATCACAAAAATATTTTTTATGCTCATGCGCAGATAGTTGACTTGAAACTAACCTAGAAAGGTCTTTAATCCAACAATAATGACTATTGCCAGAATCATCTGTTATAAGTAACAAATTAACATGTCTTCTAAGTCTTCTCTGTGAGTAACGCAACGGACCAACCACTTCATATTTCATTTTACCCTTATCAAGTTTTGACTCTAACCCATACACATTAATTGAAATATCATTCATGTCCTCAAACTTTTTTATAGCTTGAAGTTTAACTGGAAAATCCATACCTGTTACATTCAAGACATTGGCGTAGTGGGGGTATGAGGAAACTTCTGACACTCTACCATTCGCAGGAAACAATGCAGATGTGATGGCCCATGCAAAACAATGTTGATCTTCATTACGAATATTCACAACGCCTTTTCTTGTCTCAATGAACTCGGGCAGCTTCACATACGAACATCCGCTGAGTGGACTATACTTGTTGATGTTCACTTCGAGGAACTTAATTTTTTCACAACTCCATCCTGAAACATAACAATAATTTATTATTCATATAAATAGAAATGAAACTTTAAATAAATACCTGAATCACGTTCTTCAAATTCCGTAGTCTGAGCAATAATGACATCACGGAATCCATCGAATAATGCACCCAAATCCGTAGACTGATCCACAATTTTATTCTGTGAATTGAATGACTTCGTGTCACTCAAATCCCGTGTTTGAACAATGTAGCTGCCAAATACTTCCATATTCACTTTAAAGATCTTGTGAACCTTTATTGCCTCTTCAAGTAATCCAATAACCTTCTCCCTGATCTCATTGAAGAATGGCATATATTCAGTGTAAACATTGGTACTTTCCACTCTATAACTCACAATTCTACACTTGAAAGCATTCCTTATAATCTGTATGCCATCACTCACTTGCACACATGCATTGTTCCTGTGTTGGAGAGTTCTTTTGTGAGAATTAACTTGGGATGTAGGAATTGTCACATTACAACAATTGCATGTGTACATTGGTGTCGATGCAGCCACATCTAACTTAATCCTTTTCACAGAAGGGCCACCTTGGCAACTTTGAAGTTGATGCCGACGGAGATTATCACTACGAGTGAACGATTTACCACAACCACAGGAATACATTTTATCGATGTCGTCTTCTCAGCACAAAACTCAACAAAATACTGATTTCACAATCATTCCCACCTCCTTTATATGTAATATCGATGAGTGGGAGAGAGGGTGAACAAATTCTATCCGCTTCGACTATTCATACAACGTCACAGCAGAACCATCCCCACCATATCAATGAAGAGAGGACGGAGAGTAGTCGATGAGTCACCGCAGTGTATGGGTGTGTGACGCCAGTTCACATATCTGACTGGATATCCGTGGCGTGCAGACGTCTCTATACTTCGGTTTAGATTTTTATGCGTACTCCACATATTAGATCATACACAATGGCAGAGTAAGTATACATGAAAGACATTGAGGTAAGAAAAATATATTAAGTACTTGGCAAAAGGTACTTGTCCGTGTATGAAAAAAAATCAAGTCATCACAATCTCTAGGACAAACACAAACCCTGAACACCTCCCAACAATATACATCATGGTCAAGGCTAAGGGCAAGCCCAAGTCCTAGGTCAAGTCCTAGGTCGAGGTCATAGGTCGAGGTCATAGGTCAAGGTCATAGGTCATAGGTCAAGGTCATGGGTCAAGGTCATAGGTCGAGGTCATAGGTCATAGGTCAAGGTCACTGATGACGTCATAGTGGTGGGGGGAGGCCCAGAACCGGCTCAAATCTCCTACTTAACTTCACCAATGCTTAATAAAAATTAACCATCAATAATAGAACGTAATAGTAATAGGCTTGTCGCTTGCCGAGGATGTTTCTCCGCCTTGCTTCCTTGAATCTTTTTGTGATCCCGATATATACATTTTTTCAAATACAAGGTAGGCGATATAACCCCTTAGCTGATTCTCTTCCGTATTTTGCCGACCTAACGCTTTGCTATATTTTCTTGGTAGCTTGAAAACCGTTTTTATTTGGTGTTTTCCGATTCTGTCATTGACCTAAGGGATATGCAAATGTTTAAGCCTCTTCCCTATTTTGACTTATGAAAGTCTTTGGCTTCGTTTTCAATAGTATCACCAATACTACTTTTTGAAATAAATAAATGTCTGATAGATAATGCGGGGCACATTACTTAAAAATTTCAAAACGTGTGGGGGTTACTTGTCACATTGTTGAAAGGATACATCAATTCTCTTTTCAACCATCTAAATTTATTCGAATTACGTAATAATGAATACAAATAGGATTTACCCAATGTATGTGTTGATATTGGGTATAAATATTATAATTATTTTCACTCGTGTTCAATAGGGCATCACAAGATTTCAATAACATAATAGAAATCAATTACAAAAATGAAAAAAAAATCCTCAATGCTTCCTTCACGGAATTGATTAAGTCACGCTCAAAAAAGAATCCAACGAATTACGAATGAAATAGTTTTGGCCAGCTTACAGATGTTTTTATTGATTTCCTTCAAGGGTGTAAATAATTGTATAATCTTCAAGATTGAATACAACTAATTTCCTGTGCATTATTAAAATGATACAACGAATTGACTGAAATTTGTTTCATTTGTTATATCAGTACAGTCGAAGAAAACGTAGTCATTTGCTTTTCATCAGTACATCAAATCTGAGAGTGAATGGGAAGAGTCACTAGTTATTTTTCCAACGTTAGGTGAACGTGAATTTCTACAGTTTTTTTTTTAACCGTTTGAGTTTCTACGTTATTTTACTTTCATCGGTTCTTTATAAATGTGCAAAATTTCAGTTCAATCGGATAACAGCAAAGCAAGTGTTTGAAGAATTAATTGAACAGAAAGACAGACAAACACATACGGACAAAGCAAGTTGGATAAAACTGTGGAAGGCTAGCTTGGTTTTCTTGGAGCATAGACATGGCGCTGAATATATATTTCAACCACGACGTGAAAGTCGCGTCACCTACGATATGAGGACCAATCAGAATGGGACTTCAACGGTCGTAGGGAGTAGTAGTTGTTATCTGTTGGGTACTTGCTGACGAATAATCTATCGTATAGGGTTTTCTGCGGAAGATTTGATTGAATAATTTATTTTTCATTGGTAAATAATCGTGAAGAAGTGTCTTTAATTCTTTAGGAACTAATCACTATATGATAAAATTTAAATCGTTTAATTTGTTACGCTTTCGAGCTATGCTGGAAAAATATGAGAAAGAGTTAACAAAGTGAGATAATTCTCAGTTTCTCTGACAGTAGAGCATTCCAGAAAGCAATAGCATATACTAGACTGCCTTAAGGTTGGCTGGAACTGTCAGACTGTCTTAAAGCTGGCTGGAACTGTCAGACTGTCTTAAAGCTGGCTGGAATTGTCAGATTGTCTCAAAGCTGGTTGGAACTGTCAGACAGTCTTGAAGCTCTCTGGAACTGTCGGATTGTCTCAAAGCTAACTGTAACTGTCACTCTCTTAAAGTTCTCTGAAACTGTCAGACTGTCTTAAAGCTGATTGAAACTGCCAGACTGTCTTAAAGTTGACTGTAACTGTCAGACTGTCTTAAAGCTGGCTGGAACTGTCAGATTGTCTTAAAGCTGGTTGGAACTGTCAGACTGTCTTAAAACTGACTGAAACTGATAGACTGTCTTAAAGCTGGCTAGAACTGACAGATTGTCTTAAAGCTGGTTGGAACTGTCAGACAGTCTTAAAGCTCTCTGGAACTTTCGGATTGTCTCAAAGCTAACTGTAACTGTCACTCTCTTAAAGTTCTCTGAAACTGTCAGACTGTCTTAAAGCTGATTGAAACTGTCAGACTGTCTTAAAGTTGACTGTAACTGTCAGACTGTCTTAAAGCTGGCTGGAACTGTCAGATTGTCTTAAAGCTGGTTGGAACTGTCAGACTGTCTTGAAACTGACTGAAACTGATAGACTGTCTTAAAGCTGGCTAGAACTGACAGATTGTCTTAAAGCTGGTTGGAACTGTCAGACAGTCTTAAAGCTCTCTGGAACTGTCGGATTGTCTCAAAGCTCACTGTAACTGTCAGACTCTCTTAAAGTTCTCTGAAACTGTCAGACTGTCTTAAAGCTGATTGAAACTGCCAGACTGTCTTAAAGTTGACTGTAACTGTCAGACTGTCTTAAAGCTGGCTGGAACTGTCAGATTGTCTTAAAGCTGGTTGGAACTGTCAGACTGTCTTGAAACTGACTGAAACTGATAGACTGTCTTAAAGCTGGCTAGAACTGTCAGATTGTCTTAAAGCTGGTTGGAACTGTCAGACAGTCTTAAAGCTCTCTGGAACTGTCGGATTGTCTCAAAGCTAACTGTAACTGTCAGACTCTCTTAAAGCTTTCTGAAACTGTTAGACTGTCTTAAAGTTGGCTGGAACTGTCAGACTGTCTTAAAGCTCTCTGGAACTGTCAGATTTTCTCAAAGCTAGCTCGAACTGTCAGACTGTCTTGAAGCTGGCTGGAACTGTCAGATTGTCTTGAAGCTGATGGCTGGAACTGTCAGACTGTCTTAAATTTGTGTAGAACTGCCACCAGGGTCTCAAATATTTGATAAACTAGGTATAACGACGAAACATGGCTCTGGCGTTCGGTTGTCGGGTCATCAGAGTTATTTACTTTTTCGTGAGAATGTGTGTTATTTATTGATACCCTTCTGCAAGAAATGTATAAACAGCTGAGGTCTTTGTACCATTTCAGCTGGAAATAGGAACACAAAGTTGACTCTGACCTGTTTGTTGAAGTTGCAAAAAATAGATCGAACAGTCAAGTAGAATTGATAGCTTATAGCACCGGTGGCACCTGTCTCAATCTCATTAAAAGAAAACATAAAACTTAATAGCACTTCAAACGGTCGTCGTCGTTTCGCCAAATAAATTACCTAAATATCCACCGAATTAACAACATCAATCCTTTTGGCACGCCAACATATTTTATTCGAAATAATATGTAAACAATTGCTCGGCGCGTGTAATAGACAAACAATTTGGAAGCGATTAAGCTAAACATCTCATCTCTGGACTCGATCTAATTTCACACATCTGGTAGTCTATATTTTCATTAATTCGCTCTCTCGGATGATAAGTAGACATGTTTAGTGGAACGCTGGGTAGAGCAAGTATAAATATCGAATCGTAAATGTGTCTCCGAATCATTTTCAGCCGCCTAACTAGCGACCATTAAAACGTCTTCACTAGTGACAATTCTAATATCCGGCGAACTGTTTGTACAGGGAGATCACAGGGTGGATGAGACGTTATGACGGCTATGAATGGTTTCCAGTTAACATTATTATTGCCTATAAAATTTTATTGAAGGAATAATAAAGAATTTTAAAAAATCATCGAAAAATGTTTTCGATGATAAAAGAGGATTGAAATAATAATTTGTGGGGAATTATCCCCCCTATTTATAGTATTGCATTGTGAGAACTCTGATACCTATATCGACACACACAAATGAACAGTCATTCCTCCCAGTTATTCAGAACAGTTGTGTGCCGTAAAACGGGGATATTTGATAAAACTTTTTGGAAACTACTGTGATTTTAAAATTATGGAGTGTTTTTTTGCCAAGGAAAGATCTCACAGCAATAAAAAAATCCAGCTCTCACCAATTTTCTCTCTCTCTCGCTCTCTCTCTTTCTCTCTCGCTCTCTGTCTCTCGCTTTCTCTCTCTCCTGTTTGTTGTCAAAATTGGTTATTAAATACAGATTTCATTGCAAAAAGTGTAAATCTTTATTTTCCATAAATATTCATCTATTACAGCCCTCACCACTTTTTGAAAAATATATATATATATATATATAAAGTCTTCCTCTTTCTCTCTCTCTCTATCTCTATCTCTTTCTTTCTCCCTCTCTCTATATATATATATATATATATCTCTTTTTATCTCTCTCTCTCTCGCTCTTTCTCTCTCTCTCTTTCTCTCTCGCTCTCTCTCGCTCTCTCTCTTTCGCTCTCTCTCTCTCGCTCCCTCTCTCTCTCTCGTTCCCTTTCTCTCTCTCTCCTGTTTGTTGTCAAAATTGGTTATAAAATACAGATTTCATTGCAAAAAGTGTAAATCTTTATTTTCCATAAATATTCATCCATTACACAATACTCAACATACATTTTCAGTATTTTTTTGCCAAGGGAAGCTCTCACAGCAATAAAAAAATCCAGCTCTCACCACTTTTTGAAAAACAAAATATATATAAAGTTTCTCTCTCTCTCGCTCTTTCTCTCTCTTGCTCTCTCTCTCGCTCTCTCTCTCACTCTTTCTCTCTCTCTCTCTCTCGCTCTTTCTCTCTTTCTCGCTCTCTCTCTCTCTATCTCTCTCGCTCTCTCTCTCTCGCTCTCTCTCTCTCTCCCTCGCTCTCTCTCGCTCTCTCTCGCTCTCTCCCGCTCTTTCTCTCTCTCGCTCTTTCTCTCTCTCGCTCTTTCTCTCTCTCTCTCGCTCTCTCTCTCTCGCTCTTTCTCTCTCTCTCGCTCTCTCTCGCTCTCTCTCTCTCCTTCTGTTTGTTGTCAAAATTAGTTATAAAATACAGATTTCATTGAAAAAAGTGTAAATCTTTATTTTCCATGAATATTCATCTATTACACAATACTGAACATACATTTTCGGTATTTTTTTGCCAAGGGAAGCTCTTACAGCAATAAAAAAAATCCAGCTCTCACCACTTTTTGAAAAATAAAATATATATAAAGTCTCTCTCTCTCGCTCTTTCTCTCTCTTGATCTTTCTCTCGCTCTCTCTCTTTCTCTCTCACTCTCTCTTTCTCTCTCGCTCTCTCTCTCTCTCTCTCGCTCAATCGCTCCCTCCCTCTAACCCTGTCTCTCTCTCTCGCTCTCTCTTTATCTCTCTATCTCTCTATCTCTCTCTCGCTCTCTCTCATTCCCTCTCTCTCCATCTCTCTCCCCCTCCCCCTCTCTCTCCCCTCTCTCTCTCCACTCAACGTCCACATAATGTACACAAAAATACGTATTGATGTTTCGACAATATTTGATATTTCGTAAATATTTTTATTAATAAACGGAAAAGCTTTGGATGAGGAAAGTGATGATCCAAAATTCTGAAAACTGGATGATCTCTCGAATTTTACATATTTGAATCATTCTGTATACTCAACTTCGCGAACTATAACAAATTTCACAGCTTCTCAACAATTTTCCACCTATTCCATTATTGAGATCAAAAACAACTTCAAAGTAAATATTTTCGCGGCATTCAAAGCTGCATGCGAGATTAATTATTTGTGAAAATTGAAAGTCTGACGGTCTAACGACTCTTAGAGATGTTGAAACGCGGCGACTATTGATTAATATGTTTTTGAAAACGAAGCGAAGGCTTAAATTCAGTGGATCGACAATAAATATATCAAGAAGTCGCCTTTGATTTATGTACTCACATACAAATTAAAGATTAAAACGAAATCACATTCAGTTTCTCGGAAAATGTTTTTTATGGGATGTTTTCGGTTATTTCCATTATTTGAAAGAAAATTTGTACAAGATTCTGGAACGGTAGTTTGCGAAGGAGTCCACTACTTCTTGAAGTTTGAAACTTTCGAATCCCGTATGTCATATTCATTTTAGAAGTTTCTGTTGCATTCAGAATCTAAGACCACAATCTCATCTTCGAACTTTGCTCTGACTGACTTTTACTGTAAATTGATAAAAATCTAATCTCAGACAAGCATAAATCATTTTAACCATGAAAAATAATTTTTCACAAAAAATTTACTCGCAGATTTTTAATCAAATATCAGTGTTCTCGCTTTGAATCAAAAAGAAAACACGTTCAGAACGAATTAATTGCTAGCATCGATAAATTAGCTCATTAAAAGTTTACTAACGCATTTTCATTCATTTCATTTCCATTGTTCATTAGTATATGTACATTTTTGAATAAGACATTTCCAATTAAAAATATTCATATTCTTTTAATGACGTATTTCTGTTTCAGTCAATTGTTTTATGTACGCTTCGTTCCTAATTAATGATTACAAGACAGTCTACTTATTGGAAGAAGTCTGCGATACAAATTGATTATTTGTTTTTGAATATCTACAACGAAACGATAAACTGAATATTTTTTATATCATTGGATTCCCCAAGATCTGATCTTGGAGGGTAAACATAAAGATGATCGATATTGAGATTCAAATATTTCCACCATGTAGAAAATTTGAAGAAAACATCTGACAGAAAACAACTACTTCAATGGTTGATACCTTTTCCCCACGGGTGGCGCTGCGACTGACTTTTACTGTAAGTCGCTGCTTCATTTGTGAGGAAATATTAGTTATACAGTGGATAATGATTCAATGGGCTGGGGCAGGACAACTCTACTGTTGTCCGACCCACGACCCACCCTGTCACTGACGAGAGGCAAAAACCTCGAAACGCGCCTGCAGGTGGCCTTCCCCAACATAGGGAGAGAAAAGAACGGGAACCCAGATAAACTGCTGGAAAACGATCTGAAACATTGCAACAAAAAATCCAAATATTCAAAACCAAGCCTCCTCCCATATATTAGAGGCGTATCGGAGAGACTTAGAAAGATCGGGAATAAGTGCAACGTCAGAAGCTGTTTTAGATTCGAAAACACATCGAGCAGCCTTCTAACCAACACCAAGCCTGAGAATTCTAGCGAAAACTCGAAAAATTGCGTTTGCCGGACACAGTGCGAATGTGGAAGCCGCTACATCGGGAAGACCAAAAGACTGCTCAGCGTTAGGGTGAACGAACACAAATGCTGGACGGGAAGGGACGTCAAAGTCGGGAGAAGCAGAACACGATTGGACAGAACACCACCGCATCCAGTGAAAAGATGCCAACATCTCAGACAAGGAAGAAAACTAGTTTAAATAAAACTTTAAAAAGCCCCTATACATCTAAGCCAACAGCGCTTCTAGTCAACTGAGAGTTGAAATTAGGCATGTGTGAAAAACATTTATCAATAACAGGTCAGAAGAATTATTCTGACACTCAAAGTGCACACAAAAAAAATTGAATATAACAAATATAACAAAGAAAAAATTAGAAAAATTTTTGGCAGGAAAATGGCACCCGCAACCTCTAGATAACATTTTCATCCGACGACCGAATCGAGATAGAGCAATTCTGCGAACGCCAATCGATTCAGCATACCAAAATTAGTATATGCTGTGATTTTCGAGTCGATCGCCACAAAATGAAATTTTAGCCGAAAAAACATCAAAGGGTTATACATTAAAAATGGCCAAAAATCGAAAGTCATCAGACTCACTCGAAATTACCACTGATATACTCAAAATTTTATGCTGATTCCAAAAATGTATGATTCGAATATGTTCGGATACACGGTGTACCATAAAACGAAGATAAATGTCCAACAAAAATTTTATCGCATGAATCCGGCATCCTAGCATACAAAACCATCTATAACACCTACAAGCAAACTGTTAGGCCAGCAAACAATAACATCCGCTTGTTGGTAATTTTCTTAGCTTTCTTTCTGTATAGATATGTATTTAACGAATGTGTCTCGTTATGGTTGCAAAATGCAATAAATGTAAAAGGTGCGCTAGAATCCTATCCTAGCACATAAAACCGCCAAAAAAATACTTCCGAAAGTTATAGAATTTTTTCAATATTTTTCCCGTATTCTACGCCATCATTTAAATAGTCAACAGATGCCTCGGGGGCGGGGCTGCAGCCCTAAAGCCCCCCCTTGCTGCGCCAATGAAGTCCACAATAAAAGCAATCAAAAGTGAAACCACTTGTCAACCACTTGCTTACAAACATGTACCCTGCTCATGAAGTTGGGAAAATTATAAAATTTTGTGATTTGTTCCGGTTTTGTCACAATTTCATTTACATATCGTGCGCCTATGCTACCGCAATGACGAGAACTATTTCTAACAGGATGCAGAACTGACTAACCAATTTGTAAGAGACAAATTAGCTGTTGGGGCCTGTAAAAACAGATTACTAGTCAGTTCAGTTACGAGAAGAGCGAAAGTGAGACTCGAGAATGCTCGAGCAGATTATACGTCAAATATTTCTTCCCACAGCAGTTAATTTATGGTTGTTGTCACAAGCTGGATGACTTGTTTTGTAAATAGTGCTCAAATGGATTTGTCGAGTTTGGATGGCGTAAATCCGATGAAGCGTTGGAGCATCCACTTGTTTGTAGATACAATAATCCTGATTTACATTTATTAATAATTAATTTAGGTACATCTGAAATAATCTTGAAGCTTGCAGTGCACTGCATTCATCTGCAGCCACCCCTGTTCTGGGTTCATTTTATTTTTTGTTTAATGATTATTTTATATTTTTGTTACCGCAGAAGAAATATCTCCAATAGTTCCATCCTTGATGGGTATGATTGCTTCTGAAGAGCCTGCTTTCCAATTCTATCAATCTCCCTGATGAGCTTGGCAAAGCGAAATAGATTATGGTCGACCAAAATGTATTGGGGATTAAATGCGAGAGAATCGAACCTTGCTTCAATGAAATGAACTATTTCTGCGAGTAATATTTTTCATTAACATTCTCCATATCTAATTTATTTAATGAATTTTCAATGAAAACCAGAGAAACTAAAAAAATTAACTATCTGAATAAAAATGCGAATTTTTACTTTCAGAGTTTTTCTTTTCTTTTCAGTTAGTCTTTTCACAATATCTATCAGATGTGGTTCAATGAGAAAAAGGTTTTTGTGCAGATAATAAATCAATTTCTACAAACGTAGTTAGCTTAATAGCAATTTTGTTTAGTATTCAAACAACCTTGTTAAACATAACACAGTTGTTTCAGAAATAAGTATTAACATCAAAATATGGCTCATTTTTTGACATTGAAACATATTACTTGGCCTGCATAATCAAAAATTCATATTTTGACAATTATTCGTTGAATATAAATAAATGTTTGTCAGATTTGAGTCAGTTTGGGATAAAAATATGACATCATTTGGACAAAACTAATAACTCTGTAAGCGACGGGAACTTTATAGTCACCAACATAATAATTTCCAGAAAACGTAAATATATTAACTGTTAACTAAAAGGATTTGGCGGTTGCAAATTATTCGACATATCCAACCCCTCCACAGAGTCACGTGTCATCGCATCAGCATTTCGATACGAGGATCGACTGGAACTCTGAAAGCGTTCCCTTCTACCTTCTATAACGCCATTGTATCCATGTCTTGTGTGTTGTCTTGTCGCTTGTCGATCAACCTGTTCAACCATATTGAGATCATTGATTTCTTTGTTATTGGCAATATAATCATCATTATTTTTGGCGTCAAAGTGGACTAAGTGAACTGAACCCACGCACGATGGTGCATATGGATTGAAGCCACAGGTGAATGTGAATATTTGTGCGGGTGACGCAAGGGTGCTCCTACCCTACTAGTGTCGCGGTGATGGAAGGATTGTTGAGGAATTGGAACCTTCATGAATACATTACACAATCTCAAGGTAATCATCACCAACCTAACCTAGTTCAATTCTGCCAAAATAGCCTGCTGCCTCTTCTCAAAATACAGTGATTTCAATTATGGAAATAATTACACAGAAATATAGCTTTGAATGATGATTACCTTGAAATCGTGTAATGTCTTCGTGAAGGTTCCAATCCCTCAACAATCCTTCCATCACCGTGGCACTAGTAGGGTGGATTATTCATATTTTTCTTCTATTGAT
Organism: Chrysolina haemoptera; assembly: GCA_958298965.1. Classification (NCBI taxonomy): domain Eukaryota; kingdom Metazoa; phylum Arthropoda; class Insecta; order Coleoptera; family Chrysomelidae; genus Chrysolina; species Chrysolina haemoptera. The sequence continues at coordinate 26,657,104 of OY282593.1, forward strand.
CTGGTGATGTAAGCACCCTCTATGTCGATAAAGGCAGAGAGAGCCATTTCTATTGCCAAGTCAATGCTTTCAACCAGGCACTGTAATGCATTAATCGTGGATTCACTTGCTTTTTGTGGAGCGGTTCTAACTCAAGAAATTCGCTTTTAGCACAACAGTCTTTTATGCAGAAGGAATTTGCAATTGTATACAGTGAGCTTGTCATGAAAGAAACCACGAACGCCATCTCCATTTTAGCTTTCCAACCAAAAATACCCAAATTGCGTGATTTCCCAAATCACAAAAACATCTTGAAGGAATCTTCCATTGTTCTCCATCGCTCCTGGCAGGAAGGTGATGAGATTGATGGGGCAGTAAGACGACTTTGGTTCATCCATGAACGCCACCAAAGCCTCTCCAACCTTGCGATATGTAACCCTAGATGAAGATGGTTTCGATCAGCCTTTTCTAGAAGAGCTATATTATTTCAAGGCCAAGTTGCAGTAAGGCGGGAAATATTTCGTCCTTTCCTCGCGACTTGAATGGTTCGAAGCTTTTGATAGCCCATTTGATTCTTCGATTTGTGAAGATATTCTCAGCTAGGCTTGTGCTGGATCTGCTGGTGTTGTTGCTAACTACTTCCAGATGAGCGATTTGGAGTATATTCTTCACAGCCCTTTCAGAACCAGTGTGTTTGAAAGAGAACACATTTCCCGTTCGGTATTTCAATCAAAAGATGACGTTAAAATGTACTTTTGAGATACTTTTTGCAGACGTTGTGGGGCATGTTGAAAGTTGATATCGCCAAACAAGTATACAGCTGTTATAAAATTATGTTATACAGGGTGTTCCTTAAAGACATGCTAATATTTGAGGGGGTGATTCTTTGACTTATTTTAAGGAAAAAACTTTCTATAAACGTATGTCCTAAAAGTCCTAACTTTTGAGATACAGGGTGATAAAGTTTTGAAAAAAAATCAGTTTTTTAATAATAACTGAGATAATATTGTAGACGTTTTTATAAAATTTGGTACATGTCTTCTATGCATCAAGGTGCATTTTTTAATGCACAAACATTTTCATTTTCTCAACCAATGGCGTCCGTACGGGTTTTGCATTGAATATTTTTGGAGAAAAAAATACTACGCCACTGCTTTCTCCTGAAAAAAAAAAATACTTTTGAGATCCTCATTTATTTTTGAGCAAATTCAATCTCTTGAGTTTTCTTTGTCCGCCGCATGGTTTTCGCTTAAAAAAATAAAAATCGTTTTACTTCAGGATCAATTCCTCAAAAATCTGATGTGGTGTGGAAATGATTGTGCATCGACTTAAAGCAAATAAAGGGATCAGATTTGTTCCAAAATGAATGAGAATCAAAAAAATATGGATTTCAGCTTGTACAAAAACGAATTTTATTTTATTTTATAAAAGTAAGTTTAAATGAACGGATCAAATTCATTAATTATTGACAATACTAACACTGATTATAAAAATTGTTGGAAATGGCCACCTTCACTTAATAGGCATGCTTCCGCCCGTCTACGCATGGAATTACGCACACGTTGAAATATTCCCGGCGTATTTCGAATAGTTTCACACGATCACACGAGGCAACTATTTGCTCTCTTAAATCTTTTAAAGTATTAACGGGAGTTTTATACACTAGAGTTTTAAGGTGCCCCCATAAAAAGAAATCTAAACTGTTGAGATCAGGGGATCTTGCTGGCCATTGCTGAGGTCCTCCGCGACCTATCCAACGATTATGATAAACTGTATTTAAGATAGGTAGCTGAATTAATATCGTAAATCCATTCAGGTAATAATTCAAGCACTTGGGAGATTATAAGTGAAAAGATTAAGAAATGGTGAAAAGAAATATCAATTATAAAGAGGTAGCTAAACTACTATCGGACGATTTATTGTCAATAAAATGTTAGGTACCTACTGCGATATGAAGCAATTTCAATTTAATTATTTTAATCAAGAACCGAGCATCTGACAAGAATTACACATTTTTTTGGATTCTCATTCATTTTGGAACAAATCTGATCCCTCAATTTGCTTTCAGTCGATGCACAAACATTTCCACACCGCATCAGATTTTTGAAGAATTGATCCTGAAATGAAACGATTTTTATTTTTTTAAGCGAAAACCATGTGGTGGACAAAGAAAACTCAAGAGATCAAATTTGCTCAAATATAAATGAGGATCTCAAAAGTATTTTTTCTTTTCTTTTCTTCAAAAATATTCAATGCAAAACCCGTACGGACGCCACTGGTTGAGAAAATGAAATGCATTAAAAAATGCACCTTGATGCATAGAAGACATGTACCAAATTTTATAAAAACGTCTACAATATTATCTCAGTTATTATTAAAAATCTGATTTTTTTTCAAAACTTTATCACCCTGTATCTCAAAAGTTAGGACTTTTAGGACATACGTTTATAGAAAGTTTTTTCCTTAAAATAAGTCAAAGAATCACCCCCTCAAATATTAGCATGTCTTTAAGGAACACCCTGTATATTATCTTTTACACAGTCTGAAGAAACAGATATATACTTCTAGTCCTTTGTTCACCCCTCCACACTTGCCTCCGTAGTTTTATCTCTGCGTCATGAGTCAATCGTTAGAATCATCTTCCGAGTCATGAAAAATGACCTATAAAATATGGAGATCTATGCCAAATACAAAATTCGTATGGAACCTTACGATTCGTAGTTTAAATTTCGAGATATCACGTTACGTGATTCCTATAAACGGGAACATCTGTTTATTTATCACACCGTCGGCAATTTTTATTCAAATAGCATAACCAACCGAGCACTCTTACATCAAAACAACCATTCCCGCGATGATATCCTCCGAATTACCTCCGAGATAACAGTATACATCAATAAAACATCAGAATATTATGATGTCCCATAAACTCTGATTTCAGCGTAGCGGCGTTACGAGCCGAGCGATCATCAAATATTCACGAAACAATCATCATTCGGCCATCAGACAACATGGCTGCTGCCACAGGGGAACAGCCGAACGGTTATGAACCACTCGAATATTTATACTTGAATAGAGATGCCTCTTAAATTTGTTTTTGGAAAATCGAAAATCTACTTAACTTTCGTGTCGCTCGGTTTGCCACCATCAGCTCCTATATTTTTCAGTAGGCCGTGTCTCGTTCTACGGCGAGTTGTTCATCGTGTCGCCATTTTCACATATCGTACGGAAACGTATTGCTTTCAAGGAAATATAATGGAAAAAGTCATTATCAACACAAATACTGACATAACTGCATTCCTACTAGTGTAGTAATGCTGTTATACCTCCTAACGATACTAAAATCCTTACTAGCAGTACTAGAGTACTGGCAGATCAAGAACTCTAAGTACTTTGTGGACGCTATCACATATGTTGAACTAGTACCTGGAGACCGTTTCATCAGTCTTGACGTGCAGAGCCTTCATATTCCTATGTCCCCAGAATAAATCCCTCAACATCCTCAAGAGGAAACTGATACAAGCCATCGAGCTTCATCAAATGGCAGACGCCTCTCCTACCCGTACAAACAATATCAGAGCTACTGCAGTGCTGCCTACAAGGCTCAAAATTTCAATAAAAATACAGTTTTTTCTCTCATGTCAATGGACTGCCAAATGGACTATCAATAGCACCTTCTCTTTATCCAGTAATAACTAACATTTAAATGAAGTCGTTCAAGAAACTGGCTGTCAGAGAGGCAGAACAGAAACCAAAACCAATGCACTCAGTTGGATGTGCGTGAAATTACTATTTATTCATCAGATTTCTCAACAGGCGCAACCAGCAAAATTCTAATGAGCCAGCTCTAACCAGAAGACCTCCAAGATGGTCAGGATTGAGCAGACAATGTCCTCAAAACAAATTATAGTACAAAGAAAATAGCACACGGTACGGAAAAGTGTATAATGATACACGTACTAACACTGAGCACTTTTCCTTAAGAGTAACAAGAAACACATATCAGCCGCTGTGACGTCACAAAGCTACAAGCCTCTACACCGCGACCTTTTCAGATCTATTGTGTTTGTCCTCGAGATCATTTAGAGTTCTTTGTCTAGCCCTGTCTTCTTTACGAGACTTCACAGGCTAGTTTTTAGAACTCCCATGAATCTGGGAGCTCTTGGTTTTTCTTCTCCCAGTGTTAGAAACCTTTGCCTTGACAAGCCCTCGCAGTGGCATAGTATGTGTACTGATGTTTCCTCTTCTTCCTGACAGAACTGCATAGCATTTCTTCTGCCAGGCCTGTTGTACTCATATGTTTGTTGAGCCCACAGTGCCCTGTGAGAAGTCCTACTACTATTCTAGTAGTGTTCCTCTTCTGGCTTAGTAGATAGTCTGTGAATGTTGGCTGCGGTTGTTTGATAAACTCTTTGGCCTGTCTCATCCCTGGTGCATTGTTCCACCATTATTCTGTTGAATCCATGATTTGGTGTTTGTTTTTAGTACAGCTTTTGCTATACCGCAATACGGTTCTGGGCCATTCAGGGCCTTACTTGCTCCTTCTCAGGCTAGTGTATCGGCCTCTTCATTGCCTCTAGAACCTGTGTGTGCTGGTACCCAGGCTAGTGTCAGTCTGTTCTGACTGCCCAGCTCTTTTAGGGCTTCTATGCAGTCCCAAACAAGTTTTGAGGTAACTTGCATTGAGTTGACTGCTTTTATCGCAGCTTGGCTATCTGAGTATATGGCAATGTTTTTTTGGGGAAAAATCGTGCCTTATTAGCTCTTGTGCACAAGGGTGTATTGCAACGATTTCCGCTTGAAATATCGTCGCATGTTTGCCCAAGCTCAGTGAGATTTTCATCTTCGGCTTGGTTCCGTAAATGCCGGCTCCACACACACAAAGCAGCATACAAAGGGAAAATCAAAAGACCCATGAGCCTGATTCAGAAAACCAGAATATCAGAAATGAGTGACCAGAAGAATACTACACAAATATAATATATTGAATGAGAATGAATGATCTTATTATTATCACAATGGTTATTAACGACCTGAGACGAAAAGGCATTGATGAGACCTCCTGCAGATGGATAGACTGTATGCTAAGAGATAGGATTATATACTCCTCATTAGTGGGAAAAACACTGGCAGCGAAATGCCAGACAGCCAGGCGTCACTGAAGGCCTTCATGAATCCGAAAGTGACATCAAAACTGGTATGGGAATGCCGAGAAGAACTCAGTATTCTCGCAGAACACAACAAATTACCTTTGATGTGGGTTCCAGGACACTGTGGAATCGAGGGCAATGAAAAAGCTGATGAGCTAGCCAGAGTGGGCTCATCAAATCCATACATTGGCCCAGAACCAGCATTCCGACATTCGAGGATGTATTCGGGATTGGGTCAAGAGAAATCAAAAGGAGATGTGGAATGAAGCCCCTCTCATTCACCACGGGAAAACATTCATTAAAGGACGGTCAAAGCACATAACTGAAGAACTAAGTTGAGCAGGAATGAAGTTAGAACCATAGCAGGCCTTCTCACTAGTCACAGCCGAATGAGAAAACACCTGCACAAAATGGGGCTGTACAACGAAGAACTTTTCTGCAGACAATGTGGTATTGGGACAGAAACAGTCAGACATGTACTGTTAGAATGCGAGGCTTTAGACCGCAAGAGACAGGCAATATTCGGGAAACCTAGAGTAACTCCCGAAGAATACAGCAGTCAACCGGTGAAGAACCTGTATAGACTGGTACAGGGGACTGAAGCTATGAAGTGGGTGCTGTAAAACTAACACGGAAAACATAAAAAGCCCAAGAGGCTGAGGTGTAGCAGGCGAAGGTACAGACCCGAAAAAATGACCTGAGGTGTACACCACAGAGTAATATGCTGACGGCTTCTAAACTAGGGAAATCATAATATTCTTCCCTATAGACCTTGTTCTTCCGATAGTTATTTCGCCTCACAAAAAACAAAAATGTTGATTAGTTCCTAAACATAGTTCCAGCGAATAATTAATGGAATCTGGTAAAAGCTGACTTCGTTATATTCCCATCTACAAATAGGTCTGTCAAACGATACACTTTGAAAATATTCGAAATACTTTCGAAAGAAATGATTATCCGCTTCTTCTTGTGCGGTTAAGTTATAGTCGTCGACGTCAACGTGGATGTAATAAATGATGCTGGGGAGACGTTTCCTCGGTGAGAAGTCCATTAATTATTTTAATTTACACCCCTAATTTGTTTCTCTTCCATTCAGACGACACCGACTTGTAGAAGCTAATTTGGAGGTAATGAGTGATTTGGAATGGGTGATGGAAATGAGGCCGTTGATGATTATTTTCAAGATTACTTTGGAAATAAGAAGGTAAGTATTGTGGATACTTATACATTGACTCTTGTAAACAAATTACACTGATTATTTTTTATACGATCCTGTCAGAGCCAATCGTCATGAGAAAACATTTTAAATCGAGCAATAGTATCGAAATTACACTGACAATTTCACTCACTATATGAAAGTCGCGTCTCCTGCGATATGAGGACCAATCAGAATGGGATTTTGCGAAAGTACACGCTTCCTTTCGCTTCCTTTCTTTCCGATCCGGAAAGACCACGTCGTCAAGTCAACCACAAATATAAACAGCAATGATACATCTTGTAATCTAATATGACATAAACGTCAGGTTGACAGACTTCATGTTTATTATTCATTAGTTGCAACTATTGAAGAATTCACTTTGTTTACTCGATCAAATTTCAAATAATAACTTGGTTGGTTCGTGAAATTATCTCAATAAATACGACTCGTGCTCACAATACAATCGATAATTCTGTCAGAAATCAACGAGATCAAATTCGTCCCTACGGGACTCGTGGTGTTACCTCAAAGCAATTTGATCGAGTTAAAGAAATAATTTTTTTCGATATCTTGCCATTTTGCCCGACTTTTTGCCTTTTCATAGTAATTTTTTTCAATTTGCCGCCATACCAGCGATCACGTGACGTGTCAAAATCGTTTTTTAGGTTATCGAACATGCACAAACTTTTCCCAAGAATTTTTTTTCAATACTCCAATAATAAACTTTTTCCTCATATGGTACATACTTTTTGGCGGTCACTGTATAATGACGAAAAGGAAAATGATGGTCATAGCGCTGGTACTGGCTGCCCAATCTCGTGGGCGTAATCGAACGTGTCGGATTGATTATGAAAGTCGAACGATTTGTTACACAAAAATTCTTGTATTTTTCGAAAGGCGATGAAAAAAGAAGTAGGCGGTAGCGTAATGCCATACTTCTCCGGTGCAAATTACAGCCCGCCATTCCGACGAGAACACGTTAATTAAAAATAAAAAATTCAATCATTTGTACCATGCTGATTTATGCACAGATAATCATCGTCGATTATCAATGCCATACTTTTCCGACGATTCCAAATAGCCGCCATATCACCGCAAAGGAGTAATTCTTTGAACAAAAATGTGAATGTGAATGTGAATCACTGGTGAGTATATTTTCAAAATCTTCCATCTGAATATTAGGAATTTCTACACAGGTACCTACTAAGAATTATCTTTTTATAACTTTGTAAAGCTTTCATGTTATCTATGATTATTTGTTTATAATTATAATTACTAACACAAAACGCGAAAAAATAGTGTGAACAAACCTCGTAAAAAACTAGTTTTGCTTTTTTAAACTTGTTGTTTAATATACTAATTTACGTCAACCGTTCATTTATTATGTATTTTAACGCACTCAAAATCGTTGATTAATGACCTCCCCCAAATAGCTCACCCATATTGGGACAATATTGGTACAATATTGTGAAAATATTGGCAAAATATTCAAATAATAATATTAGCGAGAAAAAAAATGTGAACAGTCGGCGATATTGGTCCAATATTTAAAAAATAATATTTGTCGAAGCAATATTGGCCTCAAAATTTTTGGCGATATTAGTACAATATCGCTGTAGCACACTTACATTGGAATATTATTGGTAAAATATTGGCAAAACATTAAAACGTAATATTGGCGAGATAAAATTATAATTATTTCGGGATATTGGCACAATATTACTTGGACATTATACAAATAATATTAGTGAAATATTGAGGAAGCAATATTGGCCCAAAATATTTAGGGATATTGGTACAATATCATTTTGTATTTTTGTATTTTGTATTTTGTAATATCGTATCAATATTGTCTTTCAAATATTGCCGTGAGGTTTTCGTAACAATCTCAATCAATATAGGGACTCTCCAAACAACATATTCGGTAAGTAAGATGATATCTGTATATACGTAGCAGTTATTTTTGAGCTGAATTCACCCATATAATTCAAAAATGAGATCATCCTGTCGGCGTCCGAAACTAGACAATGTTGGGCTTTCTCGAACAGCAATTAAAAATTTGTTTTCAGAGGACAGCTTAATGAAACCATTAAGGAACTACGGCACAGAACCGTCAAGGCACACCACGATTCATTAAACAACATGTGTCATACCGCCTCGCTGGTCCATCTGGTAGTCGCCGATGTGTCGAAAAACCGACCTCTCGAAAATGCTTCTTCCTCAATGGACCCGTTTAATTAAAAATCGGCAGATAATCAATCAAGCGGCGGGGGCGGCGAAAAGAGACAGCTCCTAATTAACTAATTAGGCCAGTTCGCACCGACGAATTTCACGGTACGAACTCCGTCCAAAGATTCTTCCCGACAACCATCCGAGCGGAATGCAGGGATATCTGTTTGTGATGGAGAGGACCCATGCACACTATTGCGGACAATTGTTATCGGGAGAACTAATTCTTCGTCTATCGAGTAATACAGGGCGAGTCAGTATAGTGTGCAGACATGGAAATTTTCATAATTTCATCGAGTTTGTAGCCCGAAACGCATTCCATTCCTATTAGATAATCCACTGATCTCTGCACTCAAAAAAGGAATACGTGAAATTACATAGCATTACGTTGTAATAATTGGTTTTGCTATTATATACCAATTTGTGTGTGTTTTGTGTGTGCTTTTTGTGTGTTTGTGTATGTTTTGTGTGTGTTTTGTATGTGTTTTGTGTATGTTTTGTATGTGTTTTGTGTGTGTTTTGCGTATATTTTGTGTGTGTTTTGTGTATATTTTGTGTGTGTTTTGTGTATGTTTTGTGTATGTTTTGTGTGTGTTTTGTGTATGTTTTGTGTGTGTTGTGTGTGTTTTGTGTGAGATGTGTATGTTTTGTGTGTGTTATGTGTCTTTCTTTTGTTAAGTTTGTGTTGTGTTTTGTGTGTGATTTGTGTATTTTTTATGTGTGTTGTATGTATTTTGTGTGTTGTGTGTATTGTGTGTGTTATGTGTGTGTTTTTTGTGTGTTTTTGTGTATTTTATGTGTCTCTCTTACGTGTTAAGTGCGTGTTTTGTTTGTTAAGTTTGTGTTTTATGTCTGCTTTGTGTATTTCTATGTATGTTGTGTATGTCTTCCTTGTGTCTTTTGTGTGTTAAGTGTGTATTTTGTGTGTGTTGTCTATGTTTTGTGTGTGTTTTGTGTGTGTTTTGTGTGAGTTGTGTATGTTTTGTGTATTTTTTATGTGTGTTGTATGTATTTTGTGTGTTGTGTATATTTTGTGTGTTATGTGTGTGTTTTTTGTGTATTTTATGTGTCTCTCTTGCGTGTTAAGTGTGTGTTTTGTTTATTTTTATGTGTGTTGTGTGTGTTTTGAGTGTGTTGTGTGTATTTTGTGTGTGTTGTGTGTATTTTGTGTGTGTTGTGTGTATTTTATGTGTCTTTTGTGTGTATTTAGTGTATGTTGTCTATGTTTTGTGGGTGTTTTGTTTGTGTTTTGTGTGTGTTTTGTGTTTGTTTTGTGTTTGTTTTGTGTGTGTTTTGTTTGTTATGTCTGCTATGTGTATTTTTATGTATGTTGTGCGTGTGTTCCTTGTGTCTTTTGTGTGTTAAGTGTGTATTTTGTGTATGTTTTGTGTGTTTTGTGTGTATTTTGTGTGTGTTGTCTATGTTTTGTGCGTGTTTTGTGTGTTTTGTTTGTGTTTTGTTTGTGTTTTGTGTTTGTTTTGTGTTTGTTTTGTGTGTGTTTTGTGTGTTAAGTATGTGTTTTAAGTCTGGTTTGCGTATTTTTTATGTGTGTTGTGTGTTTAGTTTGTCTTTTGTGTGTTAAGTGAGTGTTTTATGTGTTAAGTGTGTGTTTTGTGTGTTGCGTGTGTTTTACTCCTTTTTACTTCCATCCGCCCACAATGCGTGTGGCCTATTATAGCAAGAACATGTCTGAAAACAACTACTTTTTTGGCTAATATCGCGACAGCTATTGAATTATATCAAACAGATACTTGTGCAATGTTTATAATTCATGTGTTTCATTCAAAACGTCCCGATGAGTTCAGCATTCATATCCATATTATTCTGGAGCCTGGCCGATTCAATTCATATTCTTTTGGTGGGAAAAGGGTGAGAAAAATTCTCTTTTAACAAGTTTGAAATTTTTGAGATATTGCGCCTCGGTTTCCGGAACATGCACGCACAAAAGAGCGTTAGTTAACCGGCACCGTCGAGCAGTCTCAATCGATTCCCAAATGAGGTCGGCTCATAAAAGGAAAGTGGACCGGCTCCAGAGTGTTGGCAAATAGACCAAGAGCTGATTCCATTACGCTCCCTATTATGTCCTGATTGAAATGAAATTGACACATCTGCTACTTAGAATCGGTGCCGCTGCACGCTCGAGGACTCCGGGCTATCCGGGAAATAAACATATTTACCACTTCGTACTCCGGGAGACCATGAAATGTTGGGGTGGGTTGGGATGGATTTTAGGTGGATACCCATTTAAAATAAAGGTATACAAATACAAGAAATCGAATGAACATTTACAATATCTTCTGAAATAGCAAGGATACATACTTGTATTTGGTAAATATATGCGGGTTTGTCATAACTTATAAAAAAGAAAATATATATTCAAATCTACAAGTTCATTATCGAAAAGAATATAAATCAAAATATTACACGAGTGTAATTAAAACATACCCATACACCTCAGATGAGTTTTGAAAGTTGTACTTTTCCGTACGATTTTTATTTTTCAGCACGATTTTTGTATTGTTGAAAATAAGGATATTTAGGACTAACTAAATGATCTATGTAACTATTCTGTCTTATTAGTCATTTTGTAGCATTATTATAAAAACTTTTTTATTAAAAACCTTATTTTTTCATAAATAAGATGGACAAAAATACTCGTAGGAAAAATATTGTACCTAACTCTTACGGAAAATGTCTTTTCCGCCCTTTCCGCTTCGTTCGTGCAACTGCCGTCGCGTGCGGAAAAGTACTACTTTCCGCACTTGTTAGGTAAATAACTATTTCCTACGGCCACTGCGGAAAATAGTGACTTTTTTGGAGAAAATCTGACTACACCACTGGATTCGCAACATTTTCAAATGGTTCAAATGTGAATTGCGTTGAAATGTGTAGATCAATAAAAAAGTTATAAGAGAATGAAATATGAGAAAGATGCCGTTCAAACATCAACCACTTCAATTTCAAAACTTTCATCAGAACTTTGACTACACCACTGGATTCAGGGAGTTCAAATTATCACTTCATCGAAATATGTTAATAAATAAAAAAATTAAAAATATGAGATAAAATGACCATTTTCCTGAAACTCCATTAACGCATATTAAGTATTCAAATTTTATTTTATTTTATTACGATTTTCTTATTTATGAACAGATTTCGATAAAATTTTGACCAGTGATATATCGAGACCTCCTGAATACAGTGATATAGTCCGAATTTCAATAAAAGTTCTGAAATTGAATTGGTGGGTTCATTAAACGGCATAATTTCAATGTAATTCACATATGAAACATTTCAAAATGTCGCGAATCCAGATTTTTTCGAAAGAAATCTCTAGTATTGTCATTAGATTTTTGACCTTAAAAATAAGATTAGTTGGCCTTGCATGGAAATGGAGATTTATTCATGACATTTGTTCTTCTAGTGGACTTTTTGAATGTCTACCTAGCGAAAAACAAAATCATTCCAATCGGTTGAAAAATATAAGTTTTATAAGGGGTGGTTCCATCTTAAATGGGTCACACTGTATAATCCATTTTTCATTATAATCCACTGGCCTTCCGTCAAGTAGTATCGTCCGCTCTTCATGAAATTTTTTAGCTTCATATTGAAGTCGACACAATAATAGATGGAATAATGCTTTTTTTGGAACCTAGAGATGACGCTGGATAGGAATATAGTATTCATCTTAGGAGTTCCCAAAAAATAAAGAATTTGCTTTTCAACTCAATTGGGAAATAGCCTGCACTGATTATTGGCAAGTACTATGAAACCTGTATGTAGGTGTTCCCCATTTTAATTAAAAAATAAATTCAGCTATGTTTCAAAAAACATTGCAGGGTCGTTCTTGTAGAAAACTTTGCCAAGTATCAAAAAGTTATAATTCAACGGTCGTAAGGGGCAGTAGTTGTTTCCTGTTGGATACCTGTAGACAAATTGCCCATTGTATGGAGTTTTTTGTAGGTGTCTCAAGTGGGTAAGTACATATCATCCACTCTAAATGAAATACTTGTTACATCTTCCGAGATGTCTTTGTGCTCGCTAGGTTCTTGTAGCTGTAAGCGAATATGCGATTTTTCAAATTATAAAAATTATTATATATAATATTTAGTCACGCACATGCTCTAACCTTCCATCAAAATAACCCAATGAGCACACGTAAGTTTTTTAAACGTGATATAAACGTGGCATTGTTTGAATAAACGTTTCTAGTTGAACATTTTATCGGCAATAATTTGGTGTAATCTTCAATGTTGAAAGAATACGTTATAAAGATGTGTTTTCAACGTTACTTCCTCAACAAGTCGTTAAATATACATTTAACAATCGTTATGTTAATTCAAAGAGAATTTTTAATCAAACTTGCTTTATGCGATTCATTTATCAATGTTTATGATACCTTCCTTAACCTTTTATTTGGTACAAACAATGTTGTTTTATTGAGTACCTTCGATGTTCAAAAAACCTGATTGAAAACGCCAATAAAGCGATAATTAGTAAGCAGTTGGTTGAATATTACGCTGTTTCACGCGACATTTTTTCGTTGAAAAAACGTTTGGTTTTCAGCCATTTCACTATTTCAACGTCCTTGTGCCCATTGGGAATCAACCAATTTTAGTTGAAAGTACATTTTTGTAGAATCAACAATAGCGCTCGAATATAGAGCACGTCTCCAACGAGGTAAAGAGCCAAGAGCCTTTTGATAAGCGCTATCACGAGCTACACCCCCATAAAACCAAATAACAATACAATCCCCGCTAATTAACCAGGTAGCCATAACATTTTCACCGCTACTAAATTTAAATTGTTTCGTCAACAACCTCCGAATAAGAGCCTTTGTTCCGAAACATACCCATAATCATGGCTTGCTAATTTCCCAACTCACTTCTTCCGTTATTACAAATCATATTCATAATTACAAAGCAAACAGAACCGCTCTGTCCGCTTTTAAGCAAGCCGCGCCTTTCCGCACATCCCGCCCAATGAACGCGACCGGCCTCGTCTCAGTCCGCCAATGGCGTCGAGCGCTCTCCCACCAGCGGAAGCAGTTCGCCATTCTGTGATCGTCCCGACAGATTTCAGCGGCGGCGTTTAGTTTAGTGTCTGAAAATCACCCCTCTTGACAGCAAGTGTTGCCGCGAGAAAACGAGTGGATTGAATATGCCATAGCGCCGAAACCAGTTCGAGATGACAATGTTAATGATGGAGAGGATAACTACAACGAGCACCGCGCACGTCGCGCAAGAAATCGCCATCCAGGACAAGGAGAAGACGTCGGAGCAGCACGTTTTTCGGAAGGGCGCCAAGAGGAAACTGGACGACTCCAGAGATGCCGACATGTGCGACAAGTCCGACGACGAGGAACTCAACGTCGACGTCGAAACGGACGACGCTCTCTGCCCGGTGGACTTGACCAGGAGGCAGGAGAGCTTCGCCTTCGAGGGGTTCCACAAGACTGACTCCGGCAGCGGCTTCAACTGTTTCAAAGACGATGCGAAACGCGCCGAAAGTGTTTGTAGTGATCGCAGTAGGTCGGGGAGTCCGAGGGACCCCAGTCCGTCGGTGGTGATACATCAGAATAGGCGGTTGGCGTTTTCCGTCGAAAATATTTTGGACCCTAACAAGTTCACGGGGAGACAGTCTGTTTATAGTGAGGGGGTCTGTTGTTGGAAGCCTTTGGATGGGTCGCCGGATTACGATGGAAGTGATACAGGTATGATTTTGTTGTTTCACAAAAATGAGAACAAAGAAGTAGATGTAGAAGTATTTATTTCACTACAATATACAAATAGTAATAGTAGAACGTCAAATCAAACAACATAACATGATAAAAACACATATTACAAAAATATAAAAAGTCACATTGTATATAAACATAGCACAGGTGTGGAGTGTTCATCACATACCTTCAAATTCATTTTTGTTTGAATAAAGATACTCATTTATACTATAGAAGCATTTTTTCAATAGAAAAGTTTTGATTTTCGTCTTGAATTGGAAGAAACCTGGACTCTTTATCCTTGAAGGTATTGGCGTAGTCAGAGGGGGGCTTTGGGGCTGCAGCCCCCCCCAAGCCTCCAAATGACTGATAAAATGATGGCGTAGAATACGCCGGGAAAAATATTGAAAACGTTCTAGAACTCTCGTGAATATTTTTCGTTGTCGGTTTTATGTGGTCCTAGCGCACCTTTTACATTTTTTGCATTTTGCGACCATAACGAGACACATTCGTTAAATACATAGGTATATAGAAAGAAAGCGAGGAAAATTGCCTGCAAGAGGATGTTATTGTTTGCTGGCCTAACAGTTCGCTTGTAGGTGTTATAGGTGGTTTTGTGTGCTAGGATGCCGCATCCTAGCGCACCTTTTACATTTTTTGCATTTTGCGACCATAACGAGACACATTCGTTAAATACATATGTATATAGAAAGAAAGCGAAGAAAATTTCCTACAAGAGGATGTTATTGTTTGCTGGCCTAACAGTTTGCTTGTAGGTTTTATAGGTGGTTTTGTTTGCTAGAATCCCGGATTCGAGCGCTCTTTTACATTTTTCGCATTTTGCGACCATAACGAGACACATTCGTTAAATACATTGGTATACAGAAAGAAAGCTAAGAAAATTTCCTACAAGATGCCGTTTCCGTCGACTGATGGCTCAACAGTTCGCTTGTAGATGTTAGAGGTGGTTTTGTGTGCTAGGATATAGGATTTTAGCGCACGTTTTATATTTTTCCCATTTTGCGACCATAACGAAACACATTCGTTAAATACATTGGTATACAGAAAGAAAGCTAAGAAAATTTCCTACAAGAAGGTGTTATCGTTCGCGTGCCTAATAACAGTTCGCTTGTAGGTGTTATTCATAACATCCGGCTGACGAAAAAAAAAAAGTTCTGGTACTGATAAATTGTATGTTCGGCCCCCCCAAACTGAAATCCTGGCTGCGCCACTGCTTGAAGGTAGTCTGTTCACCAACCGAGAACTTCTTAATTATCAATTTGTCCGAAAATTTGACTCTCCATGAAAATTGGTGCATTGCGGAATAATTGAATATGAGTTGTCAACATTTCTAATTTCTAAACCCTGTACAGGGGAAAACAAAAAATACAAAATATAGAATTTTGATCAACTCTAAACTACCCTAATTTTTGACGTTATCAATAAAGATTATTTAAAAAAGCTGTAGAACATTAAAATAATATTGAAAGCAATATTCAAATTTGGAATCACAGCCAGGGTAATTTAGACTTCAAAATTAAAATTCTATTTTTGTTCTCCCTTGTACAGGGTTTTTGACAACTTATAGGTATATAATTATTCTCCAATGCACTAATTTTCAAAATTCTCATTGTATACTAATTCAACCGTTTTAAATCGATTGGCGCTCGCAGAATTGGTGTATCTCTAACCGTTCTCGAGTTGGTCAGCTCTGAATCAGTTTTCAAATGGATTTTTCGAAGCCAAAAATATTTCCGATGTGTTTTCGACATTTTCGTTCAAAGATTCGGAAAAACGAAGTCAAAATATGCCCGAGGACAAATTTAAAATTCGAAAAATGAAAAATAAAAAAGTTAAAAAAATTACCAATCATGATATACTCGACTTTTTCCGTCGATTGTTTTCGTTCAAATTTTCCGTATCTACTAATTCTGTCATTCTGAATCGATTGGCGTTCGCAGAATTGGTCTATCTTCAACTGTTCTCGAGTTGGTCAGCTCTGAATCAGTTTTTTAATGGTTTTTTCGAAGCCAAAAATATATCCGATAAGTTTTCGACATTTTCGTTCAAAGATTTGGAATCAGCATATCAAATTACGTTCGAGGACAAACATTTGAAATTCGAAAAATTAAAAATAAAAAAGTTCAAAAAATGATCTATCATTATATACTCGACTTTTTTGTTCGTCGATTTTTTTTTGTTCAAATTCTCATTGTATACTAATTCAACCGTTTTAAATCGATTGGTGCTAGCAGAATTGGGCTATCTCCAACCGTTCTCGAGTTGGTCAGCTCTGAATCAGTTTTCAAATGTTTTTTTTGCGCCAAACATATTTCCGATGAGTTTTCGACATTTTCGTTCAAAATTTCTGAATCAGCACGTCAAAATACGTTCGAGACCTTAAATTTAAAATTCGAAAAATGAAAAATAAAAAAGTTCAAAAAATTATCTATCATGATATACTCGACTTTTTTGTCCGTCGATTCTTTCAGTATCTACTAATTCTGTCATTCTGAATCGATTGGCGTTGGCAGAATTGGTCTATCTCTAACCGTTCTCGAGTTGGTCAGTTCTGGAATCAGTTTTCAAATGGTTTTTTTGGCGCAAAAATATTTCCGATGAGTTTTCGACATTTTCGTTCTAATATTCGGAATCAGCACGTCAAAATACGTTTGAGAACAGAAATTTGAAATGCGAAAAATAAAAAATAAAAAAGTTCAAAAAATTATCTATCGTGATATACTCGACTTTTTTATCCGTCGATTTTTTTCTTTCAAATTCTTGGTATATACTAATTCGGCCATTCTGAATCGATTGGCGTTCTCAGAATTGGTCTATCTCTAACCGTTCTCGAGTTGGTCAGCACTGAATCAGTTTTCAAATGGATTTTTCGAATCCAAAAATATTTCCGATGTGTTTTGGACACGGCTAATGACCATAGCAGTCGATGCCAACACACCAAGAAAAAAAACAGCTACAAATACATTTTTTTAAAGAAAATAAGATGTGGACTTTTTTTGACCACCGTGTAGATTATTCAATTGTGTCACAAACTGCTACATATTTATAGCTAAAATCTAATTATTATTTTACCTTCTATACGCCTATTCGAACCTGCAGAAGCATTTGCCCCCTAATTAGGTGGGCTGGATCTAATTTTTTTTTTCGTAGACTCTAGTGAGTCTAGTGTGTTTATCTTGCAAATGTCACCTCAGCGAAAAGATGTTCCGCAGTTTTTCATTTTCAAAACCACCGTACATAGGGTACATTTGCCTTGTGTGCCAGTATTATATTATTCTCAGGATCTTACTCGACTATGAAATAATCCGTAATTTTTTTCGTTTTTTCAGATACACTTTTATTAACTTCAACTCGTTTGGCCTTTGATGGCGCCGACTGCTGTTTCGATGTCATCAAATTCTGACACGTTTCCATCTACGATATATTCTGATCCGCTGCTTTGAAACGGTTCCGATTCCATCACGGACAAATCACTTAAATCAGACATAAACAAATATTCTCCTTGATCAACGCTGCTCTACTGTTTAACAACACGTCGTCATCCAACAATCGGGGGCTGGCTTGAATGATGAATCCCTGGTTGTTATATTTTCTTACTTTTTCTATGGGTATCGTCCTGTTCTGATTTTCTTCGGTGGCAAAAATTATCGACCCTGGCCTAAATAACGAAGCTCGTCCCGAAATCCCCGCGACAAACTCCGGAACAATACATCGCAATTAGAAAACCATCCGAGCGACTAAATAATTTAATAAAGTAGGTAAAATACGAACACGCCGAGGAAGCCCGGTAATGGCAAAGCAAAGCGAGCGTTCGTTTTATAATTAATACATCTGCTTAGAGAAGTAGCTGCAAAACCAAAGGATTAATTACAAAGTTCACGGCTTGCTAACGAGCCCGGCGGCAATTAAGCTGAGGCTGTTAATTACATGTCCCGCTTCCGTTATTCCAAGGATCCCATTGTTTCCATCTTGAGACACTACCGCAGCTCTCGAGTTACTCCTCAGCATCCGACTTGGAATTCTGCAAAGTTGCTCGCGAGTATTTATGTTCCCGAGGTGTTCTGAATCCGG
The DNA here is from genome assembly GCA_958298965.1 of Chrysolina haemoptera. NCBI lineage: Eukaryota > Metazoa > Arthropoda > Insecta > Coleoptera > Chrysomelidae > Chrysolina > Chrysolina haemoptera. The sequence continues at coordinate 26,675,471 of OY282593.1, forward strand.
AATGAATGGAGTTTGTTTGGGGAGGCGGGACTTTTTGATGTTCAATGGAAACTTTGGCGTCTACCGCAGTCTGCACTCCCTTCAAATTGGTGTAATTGAAACAGCATTCTCGGAAAGTACTTATAACGAAATTATACGATGGTAATTACCACGTTAAAGTAAGCCGACAAACTTCCATGCATGCATTGTTTAAAAAACAAACAAAATTAATTTCCTGCAGTTTTTGATTGATGACGATTCGGCTATTTATTGCCATTTATAGCCGTTATTAAGTGTTTATACGACAACATTTTATCATGGAAAACATTAGATATACAGTCCTACCAACATGTGAATATGTGAAATTCTCATTCATTGTGCGAACGCTCTAAATCCATGCATTGAATATCTAAAAGGGAACGTTCACTACAAAAGGTCAAGGAGAGTGCTTTGGGTGAATTCGTAGGGTTTGGTGTCCTTATTAATAATCCGAGTTTGCGACCTTAAGCGACCGCAGCTTACGCCGCCATATTGGAAAAATGTCCGAGTCCGAACCAAGTACCCCTATGATTATCGTTATTATTATCATATCAGTCTGGTACTCGTCGATAGTAACTTCTGTATAGATTTTCAGAATTCTGTTCATGATGATTGTTCCTGGATACACGAATATGGAAGCGAAAAAACAAATTCCAACACACGGCATGATGATTTTCCATGAACATAAAATCCTCTGAGCTCCATTATGGAAATAGCTCTATCAGGCATAACCTCATTGAAACGAGCCGTCTCATTAGCTATTTCAGCCGAATTAAATCGTTTGTAGCCAATTAGTTCGAAAAACGTCGATCGCTTTACAAAGTACAGAGTCATTCACGGAAAGTTTTGACCATAATTTTTGGTATGGAAATTTGTATATTACCTCTACAACAGTTTGAAATGCGTTAATTTATGCCAATGCATAATTTTTGGTATTTCCTCCTTTTATCTAGTTTTTTCTGAAGTAGATGCTTCCAAGCCCACTGAATAATTCTCGGCAATTAGAGTTGTGAAAGTTCCTTGGTATTGGTGGTTGCATAACCTAAAAGTCCTAACCTAACCTAACCTAACCTAAAAGTCAGTAATTGCGAATAAATTCCTTTTGTCATGAATTGAATGTATTCCATAGGAGGGATTATAAAAAACGCTCTCTAATCAGGTTTCCAGTGAGAAACAAGTGATGGCCATTGACACATTCGTAGTTTAAAAATTAAGACAACTCAAACATTCTGAATGTTTTTGGTCTTAATACAAATTTAAGCTAGCTCATATTTCGTATGGTGTGCCTTCATTTGTATAGGTAGGTTTTGAATCAGTTGTTTCAGGGGTATATAACTTTATTTTCTAAAATACTCCCTGAATATTAACACTTTCGTATAGTTTTAGCTGTGTGCAAAATCTGATACTTTTATTGGTGTCACGTCTGATAATAAGCATCTCCTTGACCACTCCATAAATCTGCAAAATCCACCGGATCCAGATAATTTTTATTTGAGATAACAAGATCCTATGCATCTGGCGCCCAACGTGGGGCGAACCTCACGATGCTTCTGGATAAAACACCAACTTCAGGTGCGTCGGCCACACCTGAAAAAAAAAAGTTTCATCATCAAGGGTACACTCATCAGGAGAAACAACAATGACGTAGTCACTGGATGCAACAGCTTCAGATAAAGTTCATTATAGTGAGGGAAATATAACTAGCTTAGGGATAGGGCAACAAAACAGAGCAGAGGAACAGTTGTTAACCGCAAAAGATTACCCTAACTGTAATTTCAATAGAACACCTTACTCAAATTCAGTCAACCAATTACAGAAAGAATATCGGAAGGAAAATGACATTGATCGAATCCATTCAAGCCATCTCGAACGCCGATTAGTTTTTTTTATATACATATATATTGTTGCTTTGATTTTATGGTTACTGACATAAATTGGGTACATAAGACCGTTGCAAGCTATCATCTAAAAACTTGACAGAGGCCATTCTCCACCATATCTCTATGACGCCTGATGGCGAATAACCCTGTATCTGCTCCGTATATTATCAATTCGGCAACAGGGTTATTTTGTCACTTAATCCCGATAAATCGTAGGCGGCGTTACGGCTGACAGTAGCGCCGCCACCGTGCATTGTTTTAGCGGTGAGCAGGCAAATGAATGCGGTTAACACGTTTGTCGCTTGTTACGTATTGATTTCACAAGGTTCCGTGATGTTCTCGAATTACCCGCGCTTAATCATAGTGAGCCCCGGATTTGACGATAATCGGGTAGAGCAGACCCTCTGCGTTTCAGTTTGTCTAACTATCTTGTTGGCTTCATGTTTTGTGTTTTCCACGATTTGAGTTGAATATATCATTGAAGGGGTCAAGAATTTGAATATGTAATAGTTTTTTTTATAAAATTTGGTGAAAAATCTATCAATCAACAATTTGAAGCTTCATCTTTTTTGAGAAAGGTGTAATAAAATACCAGTGGCGCAGCAAGGATTTCTGTTTGGGGGGGGGGTGAACATACAATTTATCAGTTACCAGAGTTTTTTTTTTCGTCAGCCGGATGTTATGAATAACACCTACAAGCGAACTGTTGGGCACGCGAACGATAACATCATCTTGTAGGAAATTTTCTTAGCTTTCTTTCTATATACTTATGTATTTAACGAATGTGTCTCGTTATGGTCGCAAAATGCGAAAAATGTAAAAGGTGCACTAGGATCCGGCATCCTAGCACGTAAAACCGCCAATGAAAAATACTTCCGAAAATTCTAGAATTTTTTCAATATTTTTCCTGTATTCTACGCCATCAATTCAACATGACACAGTATTCGAAAAATGATAAATTTAAAAATCGGTCTAACTCAAAGTGCACACGTTCGTAAAAACGCCCACCAAATCTATGTTTGACTAACAATCGATTTCAAATTCGGTCAGCGTATAGAAAAAAGATTGAATTTAACGAATATAACAGAGAAAAATTTTAAAAAATTTTGGCGGAAAAATGGCACCTGCAACCTCTAGATAACATTTTCATCCGACGACCGAATCGAGATAGAGCAATTCTGCGAACGCCAATCGATTCAGCATGCCAAAATTAGTATACCTATGCTGTGATTTTAGAGTCGATCGGCACAAAATGAATTTTCAGCCGAAAAAACATCAAAGGGTTACCTTGAAAATGGCTAAAAATCCAAAGTCATCAGATTCACTCTAAATTACCACCGATATACTCAAAATTTTATGCTGATTCCGAAAATGTATGATTTGAATATGTTCGGATACACGGTGTCCCATAAAACAAAGATAAATGTGCAACAAAAATTGTATCGCACGAATCCGGCATCCTAGCACACAAAACCACCTATTACAACTACAAGCGAACTGTTAGGCCAGCAAACAATAAAAATTTTTTGTAGGCAATTTTCTTAGCTTTCTTTCTATACCCATATGTATTTAACGAATGTGTCTCGTTATGGTCGCAAAATGCGAAAAGTGTAAAAGGTGCGCTAGAATACGGAATCCTAGCACACAAAACCACCTGTAACACCTACAAGCGAACTGTTAGGCCAGCAAACAAAAATATCCTCTTAGCTTTCTTTCTATATACCTATGTATTTAACGAATGTGTCCCGTTATGGTCGCAAAATGCGATAAATGTAAAAGGTGCGCTAGGACCCGGCATCCTAGCACATAAAACCGTCAACGAAAAATACTTCCGAAAATTCTAGAAGGTTTTCAATATTTTTTCCGTATTCTACGCCGTCATTTTAATATTCATTTGGTGGCCTGGTAGGCGGCAGCCTCAAAGCCCCTCCTTGGCTGCGCCAATGTCATGAACCTTCCTTTGTACTGGGTGCATTGCAATGCGATACTTTTTCAGTTGCCGGGTAGGTCCATTCATTCTTTTACGGGGATCATCTTTAGTCTAGTAATTTTTCAGTTGGAAGGAAATACATTTTTGTTCAATGGCGGCTGAAGGTTTGGATATTGTCCCACCTTCTACAGCACCTATTGCTCGTGAGACTAAAACTTCTTAAAAGAAATCTGCTTTTTTGGATTTGTTGTATTTTCTTCTGTTTATTTCTCAGTTGTCAGGCAACTTTCAATTGAACACCCTTCCTTTTTTTCCATGGTTTACTTTCCTCAATTCCATGGTAAAAAAATAACGTTTGAAGTTAGCTTTACCAGTTTCTCGCCAGCAATATTTCTAGCTTATACAGGGTGTTTATCAATAAATGGATAGAATTTTTGTTTTGAAGCAATTAGAAATGTTCAAAATATTCGCGCTTTCAGTTAATTTTGTTTGGTAGGCACAATATGAGTGAAGTGAGCCTCATTTTAACTTACCTTTCTCACCTCGTGTTTAGGAACATAGGAACACTACCTTACTCCTCATATTTTGTCCTTTAGAAAATAAGTGACTCCCTGGGATCTCACTCTATAGATAATGTTTTCCCTTATTTATGTCCATGCATTGTCGGTAACCCATTCGTTCTGCTTTCAGTGAACTAACTTTCTGCTTTGTTTCCAGGTAAAGACCATCAATCCGACGAAGACGACGACATGCACAGCGATATCAGCGACGACTCCAAAGATCCCTCGAAGAAGAAGAAAGGCGACCCCAAATCCCAAAACGCCGGCAAGCCTCGCAGAGCCCGAACAGCCTTCACGTACGAACAACTGGTGGCCCTCGAAAACAAATTCAAAACGACGCGGTACCTCAGCGTCTGCGAGAGGCTCAACCTGGCGATCAGCCTCAGCCTGACGGAGACCCAGGTGAAGATCTGGTTCCAGAACAGGAGGACCAAGTGGAAGAAGCAGAATCCGGGGATGGACGTCAACTCGCCGACGGTGCCTCCTCCGAACGTCGGGTCCGGGGGTGGGTTTCCGGGATTCCATCACACCCACAACGGGTTGTTGTACTCGCACCACGTGCCGTACGGGGGCGTTTATCCCATTCAGGCGACGAGTTCGGGGGGTTACGCGCCCTATTTTCATTTAGCGAACCACGGGCACAGCCTGGGGTCTTGAGAGTAAGAGGTGGGGTGGGATGAGAAGGGGTCGGTGCTTGAGTACTCAGATTTCAGTTGAGAATCATGTGGTTGTTTGGGTGTGAAATGAAATTCAATTCATTAGTGTTGTCTCCCAGTAGGGGATGCATAAGAAATTGGAAAGGGAATTGAAAAAAGTCGAAATTTCTACATCAATGTCGAAATTTCAACATTAAAGTCTAAATTTCGACATTAAAGTAGAAATTTCAACTTTTTTCTCGAAATTTCGAATTTAAAGTCGAAGTGATTAAATTTCGACATCAAACTCGAAATTTCAAGAAAAATGTCAAAATTTCAAGAAAAAAGTCGAAATTTCGAGAAAAAAGTCAAAATTTCGAGAAAAAAGTCAAAATTTCTACTGTAATGTTGAAATTTTGACTTTTTTCTCGAAATTTCGACTTTTTTCTTGAAATTTTGACTTTTTTCTCGAAATTTCGACTTTTTTCTTGAAATTTTGACTTTTTTCTCGAAATTTCGACTTTTTTCTTGAAATTTCGAGTTTAATGTCGGAATTTAATCACTTCGACTTTAAATTCGAAATTTCGAGAAAAAAGTCGAAATTTCTACATCAATGTCGAAATTT